>JAVTVY010008787.1:0-48002 GCA_036873755.1 Hanleya hanleyi | reverse complement strand
AACCTTTGATATGCAGTGATTAGATGTATACACTGCAGAAAAAACGAGTGTATTAAACAAAGCACCTATTTTGTACACACAATACCAAAAAAGACGTAAAAAATATTAAAAACAAATCGTAGAAAAAAAATAAAGGAAGAGAGAGGGAACGAAAAGGGACTATAGCCTAAAAACGCCGTGCAATTGGCATGTTGTGATATTAAACATCCACATGGAGATAAAGAGAGATTTATAATTTAATGGATTATATAAAAATGTGAGTGGATGATAACAATCCCTCCGAGAAACAAAGGATGAGCCCCGAATTATAAGAGGCTTCAACTTACCGCGGAGTGGCGCGTCTTCTCTTCCCTTAAACCACAATAAATGATTGTTTTAATTTCACAATCAACCTTAGGAAGCAATTTTATTGCATTCGCGTCAACAGTAAATCCGTAGTATAATTGGCCTCATTATCTTTCATCGCCTGTACTGAATATAATCACATCGTTGACCAGATAATATGGAAGAACACCAAATCATTATGGAGAAAACCATAATGCCACCGAGAAACTGAACTGGAGCAATATTACCATTGCTATTATCACCGAATCATTTCCAAATATAAAATCTGCCCTCTTGGGCGGTAATCCCTATTTCTGCCAAGTTCAAGTACTGATACCATTTCAAGTCTGTGCTTGCAACCTGTGCTTGCACACGTATGTGTTTCATGATTAGTGTTGAGTGTTATTGCTCTTTTGGGCAGTGATCTTTATTTCTTCTAATTTCACGTAGAGTACCATTTGCAGATGCTAACCAAACACGAGACAATGATTTACTACCGACACCTTTGAACTATTCACCACACGGCCAACTGTGATGTACGAGCTCTTGTACACCTACTATGCGTTACTGTTTCGCAAAGAATACAACCCGAACAGCACTACGCTTTGGTAGCATCTTCTCTTTCCATACGCTAAATTAAATGTGTTTTTTTATTTTCCAATCAACCTTGGGAAGCAGCTGTACTGCATTCGCATCAAAATTAAATCCGTATCAAAATTGGCCACATAATGCCATCGCCTGTACTGAATAGAATCACGTCGTTGAACAGCTAATATGGAAGAAAACCAAGTCATTATGGAGGAAACCATCTTTAATACACGTCAGCTAAATGCCATTCAGAAACTGGACTGGAGAAATATTACAATTCTGTGGGAAATATTTGGTAGATTTATGTGAAATTTCCAAATATAAAATATTTTAGGAATTTCTCACCACTCAACCGAACAACCTGTGGTTGTATGTGTGCTTCTTGGTTTTGAGCGGTAATCCTTAGTTTTTCCGAGTTCAAGTATTAGTACCATTTGGATATATTTCCCCCCACTGAAATTATCAACCTGTGCTTGCATACATATGTAGTTCATGATTAGTGATAAGTGTTATTGCTCTTTTGTGCAGTGATTCTTATTTCTTTCACTTTCACGTACAGTACCGTTTACAGATGTTACCCAATCACGAGCCAATTATTCACTACTGACATCTTTGTACTATTCTCCACAGGGCCAGCTGTGATGTAGATGTACAAGCTCTGTTTTACCTACTATGCGGTGTGATTTGACAGAGAATACAACCTAAACAGCAACTACGCTTTGGTACCGATTAAAGCTGTGCTCACCGACGGCTCTGCGAATTTAATAGCCCTAGAAAATCTGTAAGGTCTTGTCCCATACATGAGTAGCATAATCAATCCATTATGTTTCCACATTTCGAATATCTACGAAGTTGCTAAGAGGGATGGAGACATTTTCTCGCCACACTTTTAGCGAGTGACCTCCAGTGAACTGCAAAGGCCGAGAGCGATGGTGATTGTCATGATACCGAGATAGAACTTCGGAAGATGGGCGAGAGAGAAACTTCTGATTGCACGAGTACTCTCTATCGATTTTTGCATATTTATTTTATAGACTATTCTTATCATCGTCACCAGCGAATCAATACGTATAATGCAATTTAGAATGTGAGATAATAACCCTGAACCAGGATTACGGATACCAGTCATTTGTTCTTTCCTAATCAATAGTGTCATTTACATTTTGAGACTTTCAACCCGTTCTCCTCTCACTGAAGGGGGGATCTGTCTCTCAAAATCACTTAACGGAGAGTTATCTGCAGTCTAAAGTTAGGTGCTTTTGATCAGGTTTAAAGCAGGCCAATGTGGTGGAGCATTTTGAGCGATTGGTTGAATTAGCCTTCATGTTTCAAACCTTTATGATCATCTCTTGTTCCTGCAAGTTTCCACATTGGCAGCTTGTTAAGTGTGGTCATATGTGAACATTAATCTCACCATGTACTTGCCAGAGAAATGATTCACGTTTATTCGATCAAGGGAACGTAGCTACAGACTGTACAATATAGCTAACAAGTTTGACAGACAAAATAGCGTTAGACCTGAACGGCAACTGCTTGCAGAATTTCGGAATTTTAGAAGAAGAAATACAAAGTAACTTTATCAGCATAGGGGGAGACAGTATTACACTGTTAGAGGAAACAAAGAGACAGTTAAAAGAACTACGGGATGCAAAAATGCGAGGAATCTAGGTGGATTGAAGAAGGGGAAAACTAGCAAAACATTTCTTATGACCAGAAAACAGGCAATATACAAACAAAATGGCGAAATTGACAAGAAACCCAGAAACCGATTTATGTAATACGGCAGATATACTCGAAGAACAAAAACGTTTCTATTATAACTTATATTCCGAAAAAGAAACGGAAGATGCAGATTCAGATGAGGTTCTAGACAATTTAAAATTGCCAAAATTAACAGACTCTGAAACCAAAACCTTGGAAGGAAAAATAACACAGGAAGAAATCCCACCCGAGCTCATGAATGCGAAGAATGATAAAAGTCCAAGACTGGATGGTTTCCCAACGGTTTTAAAGGATGGATGTTGACAATATGGGCGATTGGAGCAGAAATGGAGGCAGTGACTAACTTAACATGGGTCATTGAAATACCGTCCAGGCCAGATGCAGCCGATTTTGAAGCCATAATCACGTTCTGAACATCAGACGCTGTCGTGAGAGCAAAATGAAAATCATCAGTTGTTGAGGGACCGAGATATTCTCTAAATTTAGGGAAAACGCCAGGAATTTTGGAGTCCAAGTTGGATGATACTGTACTAAAGTACTTATCAAATTCAATAGCAATGGTACGATCATCAGTTATTTCGATTCCATCAACTAAAAATGATTTGGATAATGTACTTCTCTTGCGATTCATCAGTTGATTTAAGATTATCCAGGTCCCCTTTATATCCTGGTTACACTGAGTTTCAAAGTAATTCTTTTTGGAGAGCCGGATACTGATTTAATTTGATACGATAAATTCTGTAATGTTTACAAGTATATGTATTTTCATCCTGACTGCAAAGGTATCGTCGGTACAATTTATTCTTTTCATGGATCGAGTTAAGGATTCCCGGAGTTATCCAGGGCTTAATAATGCGCCTGGGAGATGGGTCAATGGTAGTTAGTGAAAAACACTCGTTATGTGTAACATCAAACTTAGTAAGAAAATTATCGAGCTTATTGTTCGTGTTAGCATCTTCCTGATAGATATCTTTCCAATCAGTAACACTCAACCTCTGGATAAATTCAACTTTCCTGTCATTATTGACTTGTCGGTATGATATCACTGGTTTCGGGGACCTCTTGTTTTGATCGGAATTCACAAAGTGAAAGATGGGGAAGTGCTCAGTGATATCGGTCAGCTATATACCTGACAAAAGATTATCTTCATGGAAATTGATGAAAATATTGTCGATTATGGTTGCTGTATGCGATTTAACAAATCCGCCAGATGAGTGCATGACAAACATAAATAGAATACTCTATAAATTCCTCTGGAACGAAGGACCGGACAGAATCAAACGGCACGTTATTTCGCGGGATTACAATGTCGGAGGCCTGAGAATGGTAGATCTTACGAACTTCGTCCAGTCATTAAAATATCGCAGGTTAGGCGCATAACTTTCCAATGTAAAAATGGCAATATATAAACTGCTGCACACTGTCACCAAACATGTTCAATTTAGGGGGGGGAGTATCTTACGGAACTTATATCGTAACCATTTTGGAACCATATCCTGCGAGCATGGCAGAACATCTACAAAGTGATACTTATAAGAGAACAGGACGAGATAATGAACGAGCCTCTATTTTACAATTCTAATTTTCTTAATAAAAACTTATTCAAGAATTGCTACGACAATAACTTGCGCTATGTGAGTGATATTATCCATGCAAATGGGATATTAAAGACATTTGAAGATATGAAAAATACTTATCATATCAGGAGAACATTCCTCGACTACAATACATTAATAAAGAGTGTACCGAAAAAATGACTGGACGCAATGCATACTGAAAATGTAAAAGAATTAAAACACTCACCAAACTTCACTGCTAACTAAGGGTACTACTACAAAGAGTGAAGGGTTGTAGACGTTTTATGACATATTAAACGACGGACAATATATGAAATGTACGGCTCAAGAAAAGTGGGAATTTATTTTTTACATGTGGGGGACATTGGTTGGATAACTGTTTTAAAGCAAATACACATTGCTACAGCTAGAGTAAACTGATTGACTTCCAGTATCGCTCTCTGTACAGAATTATAGCAACAAAAATCATTTCTTCATAAAATAGGTATTACGGATAGTGACTTGTGTGAATATTGTAAATTGGAACGAGAGACAGTGGACCTCTGTGGTCTGATCTCCAAAAGTGACTTTACGGAAAATTTTACTCAGATGCAACAAACAAAAATGTTCGATAAATATTCTATGATTGTCTTTTTGAATTTGGTGCTGTTGTATGGAATATGTCTTTGGATTATGGACGCGGATGTTCTTTAATGGACGACGGCTGAATTATGAATGGCGGACCAGACGCTTGTAATCTAATGATTATAACAAAAATATATATTTTCATTTATAAATCTCTTGGTACCCAACCGCATGCCAAAGCTCTTCAAAACACATTTCATGAAAAATATAGAATAGAAAACTATACACGCAATGTTGACAACTCAAGTTGGATATGTAAGTACAAATGGAAGAAATTCGAATCACTTTTCGAAACAGACCCATAGAGTGAGCAGTTTTCTCTTCTGAGGTGTTTAATATTCAGGAAGGCATTAGTGGAGATGTGTTGTTAAAAAACCACTAAAGATTATTCGGGTGAACAACTGTAGATATTATCAAAATAGTACGCATTTGAGTCTAGAAGATTCTGACTCTTTGATAACCATAACCCGCAATAATAATTAAAATTTGTATTGATCATCATTCTCTTCTCGACGTTTTCTCTCTATTGTTTCACTCTAAACATTCAACATTTGCTCTAGTTTCTCTCGCCAGTTCAAGAAATAAGATGTATATATTTAGCTGTATAGCTTGATGTGATGTTATCTTCTGTACATATGGTATGTTCAATTGCTATTTAAGTTGTATAGTTGTATATTTATCTTTGTATTAATGTTGTATGTTAATGAACTATGCGCCTTGGAAATTTCTTGTCGCGTGAGCGATAGAAGGGATGCCTGTAAAACCGTGGCTGAAAAACGCTAGTAGATGCCCAGTGGTAAATATATATACAAAGGTTCAATAAGAGTTTGTTGAAAAGAGAGGTATCTGTCTCCGCCTTAAAGGTCACAGAATGACCAGACAAGATGGATATGATACTTTGTATTACGATTTCCTTCTTGATATCCTTCTCCGAACCATCGTCGTCGAAATATCTGTGTCTTCAATGGACAACGGTTGAATATTGAACAACGCTTGTATTTTCAACCACTTGTCCGTCGCTTGATTTGCTTGCATTTCTCATTAATAACGCTTCCAGTACACGAAAAAAAATCAAGCTAGTATAGAGTACACAAGATAGAAACAACTATTCCGGCTACTATTCGCCGCTGTTTGTCAAAAGATATCAGCTTCAACCTATGTGTATAAAATTTTAAACAGCCAAAAACTTTATAAAAACTATTGATCATAAACTAGCATTCGACAGAGCGTATTATTAATCATCAACCAGCAGCATATACTTTTCAACTCTATACAGAAACTCGTTACTCTGAACTGCCAAAGGTCCCAAATGAAAACATATTCTGAGCTTTGCCTAACAACAACGATATCAGAGACGACAATTTCCCCAGTAACATTCCAGAGGGACCTACATGCGGCTTATACTGATCTCGCCTAATACCATTTGGAAAACTTGCAATATGGAAATATGCCACCAAGCGCCTCCACGCAAAGGGTTTCAAAATGGGGATACATACCGCTCGCTGATAGCAAAATACGAGAGTATCTTGCGAGATGTTTCGTAACCTGTGTCTAATTCCGATTAGGGGTCGTATGAAGCCCATGCACTTCAAGATATTCGTGATGTTCCTTTGAACAGCCATAATCAAAGCCTGACTAAGATACATCATTAGACAACTTTTTTAACCCTACCAGGCCAAGGAGGGGGGAGGGGGGGGCATAATGGGCCTGCCAAACTTTCAGTGTTATCTTCTGAACGACAAGAAAGCGAGAGCTGATTCTACGGGACTTTGTAGTTTATCATATTGGGGTAATTTTTAGCCTATTTGCATAACACTCCGAGCAGAGGATCATAGGTTAATCCAAGATGGCAGCCACAAGGGGTACCAGAAAAATAATGTTGTCGTCATTTCTCTTCAAATTTCTGCTTTAAAGTGGACAAAATTTATTTTATTTTACATCACATTAATATTTACTGATGTATCATGCAGTTTTCGCGGAAAAATTACATAAAGAAAAAATTATCAAAAATCTGACCGAAATGTCTTTCTAGAAAATGACGTTTACTGTGACGTCACCAACTCGGCCATCTTGCTTTTTTTACATTTTCTGGTAAAGCTTGACCCAAAGATATAGTGTGGTAAGTTTCAACCCTTTAGTTCAAGAGATACGAAAAAATAATTAAGGGGGGGGGGGGCAAAATGGCTCCTCCAGAACACAATGGTTTCTTGTCGGTATCACTGAAAACTGTTGACCACTTCTTTCTTGCAGCAAACTAGCCCATGTTTTTCTATATCATGATTTTTTTTGTTGGAGCTGATATTGTTATACGAATTTGGTCTTTAGATTATGAGCGCAAAATTCATTTAATGAACTACGGTTGAATACTGAATGACGGATTAGATGTTTGTATTTATTTCTCTGATATTAACATATCGGTAACCAGTTTTATTGAACAGCGATATTATTGATGAACTGAGGTATTCAATAAGGTCCTGAAGAGGAATAGTAGGATAGAGGCGAAAATTCCCAAGTATATACATGTCTGTACGGCATGTGGTCTTTGTCATTCAGTTCTGCCGTTAGGCTTTGTGAGTTCTTTAGTAGCCACATACATTCGACATCTGAATTCATTGAAATTGCAGCACCATTATATGTGATATAATCTTGACCTTGAATCGCAGTAATTCAACGTTGTTAAGCTAGCTAGCTATATTGCAGGAATTAGTATTAAGAAGAAATGGCCGAAAACTTTAGTTTTAATGACATTTCTGTGCCGTCTCTGACACTAAGTACGTCTCTTTTTCATGAAGGGGAATTATAACGCAAACGATTATGGAAACCAATCTTGCTCTCTTCACAAATCATTGTGATTCTAGTTTGAATAAAACCGTGGCTCGAATATAAGTCATCACATAAATCACTTTTGGTTCAAGTGATAGCTTTAGAAATAAGCTGTCGGTATATTTGTCCGTGGGATCTTATGAATTCTTGTCAGCATCTTTTACCACCACCCTTTGAATGTCGCGTTTAATTGTGGGAAAATTGGACATAGGTTCCCTGACGGGAGCGATATCCTTACTGATTGATTGAATTGCTTAAGCGAGAGTCAACCACAGTTGCTAGAAACAGTGTGACAGATGTCAGGCTCCTTCATTCAAGAAAGATGTGGGACTTTCGTATGTCCTCACTCTCTAAGTTGCCTGCATTTCCCTCATTAAAACATTTCTTTGTATGTTTATCAAAATGCATGGGAACATTGCCTTTCATAGTAACATTTACTTGTATTATACAAAAAAAAATAAACCAATAACGAGGATTCTATATGCATTTAAACTTGCCCACCTCTACCATCACTTTGGATTCAAACACAACAGCATGAACGCATGCCAGTAATATCCAGTTAAATTTGACTTTGGAGTACATGTGCAACGCGTATATCTTTTTTGTCTCTTCTTCAGTGGTATTCCAGAATTTATAATTTCAATTGTATTATTAGTATAACTCATTTCGTAACATTTCGCTCCTGAGGATGAATATTTCATAACTTATTTGATACGCACTGAATGAAAACAACTGACACCGTTGAAGTAAAACTTCACAAACTCAAACATGGAAGGAACGTTCCTGGTGGTTATTTTCAGTGAGTTTCAGCTGGGCGGATTGCTCTATCGGGTACGGTAAATTCAGTAATATTGAATCAACCGTAATATCGTGTAATTTGACAGCCGATCGACTTCAATGGCGTTTCGATGAAATTTATTAAAGGCCTAAGCTGACGTCCATATTTCCACGGATATCGATAAAATAAAAAGCGAATGTCATCCTGCCAGTCTGACAGTGGCTTTTACCAGACATATTCAGTCAGTGGTAGCAGAATGTCAGATGCTTTATAATCAGCTAAAAGCCCGTTTCACGGTGTGGTTATGGTTTTGGACATCGATAAGCAGTGTCTTTCGAGTCTTTGGCGGTATGTCCAACATATTATAAAGATGTAGAATCGATGCGAATGATGTGCTGTTTTGTTAAAATTATGATAGCCTTCCGAAAATAAGTTTTTCTAACATTTCGAACAGCAGAAGCTCGTACCCCAGTCCATAACATTTAAACCTCACAAACCTTCAATACAAGCCCGGTTTTCAAGACCATGTGCAAAAAAAAAACTTGGACACAGGCGTGATGTGCACACGCGGGCGCAATGCAGCTCACGGCTCGCTAGCCGATCCAATTTTACTATGGCTCGACGTAGCATGGCCGAATATAAACAGCTATCTAAATAACTATAGATATATTTACCTTCAAAATTAGATTTAAAATGTGTACAACAGCGAATCCCTTTATATTAAATGAACTAGAGGACGGTTTGGCCGACGGAATAGGTCCAACAATGATGATGTTTTAGTCACTTGCATTACCAATGGAAAGTGTATTTACCCTCCCCAGAAAGATAATGGTTTACTTGAAACGTCTATATAATAATATGTCTTCAAAATCATGAGAAATAACGTAAAAACTCTTTTGAAAGTTTGGGATATTCAGTTGTTTTGGGGCGACATGATCGGCTACACACTTACATGTACCATTGTTTCTGATTGGCCGAAAGCTAATATGCTGAGAAGCGACCGCATATGGACACATGGTTGCCTTAAATTTTGATTGGATTTTCACAGTATGCTGATTCAACACATATGCACTGATATCAGTTATCGCATGGGAGGACAGATTAGACGACATTGTTCAATGTTTCTGGTAAAACGATACGATGGTGTGATATGCCTTCACTCAGATTCTAACAATTGATTTTAAGGAAATAAATGTCCAAAGCTTCAGAAACAACAACAAAATCCGATTTCTTCAAACAGCAGTTTCACCATTTCATTTCTGAATATATACGACTTCGTGTCGTGTGTTTGGTTCGTCTATTGAGAAACAGCCAAAATTCCTGGTGAAGTAGATTTTCTGGTAACTAATCGTGAAAGTTATCTGCATTTAGTTCTTTCGCGAGCGGGAATGAGATCTTTATGTTCAAGGCCCGACTAAAAAGATCTTCTAAAGGAGCTCCTTGATAAAAAGATTCTCGTACATTCTTAAAATCTATACAGTCGATCAGAATATGTTTCACTGTGAGATTTCGTGGCATGGAATAGACCTTTTTTAATAAATGTTCGTGAGTTAGTCGTGTATGGTCGATTCTACATCGCCTGATCATGGCTTGATCGAAGCGTTTCTGGCTGCTCAAGTGAGTATATCCTACAGTTTCTTAAAACTCATGAAGTTTGTTATTAGCCACAGCATCCCATAAAACTTGAAACTATTTTCAAGCACAGATAGAGGATCTGAAATCGCTATATGGGATTCCAACAGAATCTACCTTATTATCGAGGGATGCCTTAGCCATTTCATCAGCATCTGTATTTCCCAACACAACCAACACAACTCAACATGTTGATGAAAACTATGGTCATTTAATTGTAGAAGTTGTTTGAAGGATAATTTGTCTGCATTTTCCTTCTTAAAACTCCCACTTTGTTCGGTATCATTGCCACACTAGTGTTCCCCATTGAATGTCTTTGCTCAATACCCATGCATACAATAGCTTACAATCTAATCGATTCGATAGTACACCGATATATTATCGAGTCGATAGTGCAGCTAGTTTACAAGGTGTGGGATCTATTATCAGAATGTAGCTCTAGCTGATTCACCAAAATTCTAACAAACTACTCCAAAATGAAGTATCGTGATAGTGGTATTAGTTGAAGTACACTATCAAAAAGACACTTCTTTTCATACGTGACACGATTGATTAGGAACCCATATTATAACACAGTTCTCCTATTATACCTTAAATTTAGTTTATACCTGTGCAATGCTTTAATCGTTTTGTCTTGGGATAGCAAATTATATATTTGATATACTAGCACCAAATATTCTAGCTCGAGTGATCTTCAACAGGCTTTCGGAAGCGAAGATTTAGCTGTCCTGGCAAAGCTTCGAGCCCAATCGCAACGACAAGGAATCATCATCGTGTATTGCGGTGAAAGTACTACCAATCAAATGTGAAAGTTTGTATTATTAAGCTAAACATCAAATACCACTGATTCCCTGAAAACAATGTCCCTGTATTGATCTCGAGCTTCGATAAATTTTGTCGCTGTGCTCTATAAATGTGTATTTACACACATTCAAATTCGCAAGATTAATTATCTAATTACTGCTATCGATTAACGACATTTAAGGCCGACTGAAATGGACGAAAATCGCATAGTATTTTGTTGCTTTTGGTCCTCAGCTATGCATCCGCATGACCCTCCTTGAGTAGCATTGAAGAACACAGTTCAGGTCCCATATGAAAAATTCAAATATGGCATATTCCAAAATAGTTGCAATCAAACTGGAGATTCTAAAAGCCTCTGGCGTCTCATATTTTCGACATGAAAATAATCCTACATTAAAAAAATATCGTTTCCGCTCTGAGATTTCAAGTTCACAGAAAATAGGAGACCATTCTGTAGGAATTGAATAAGCCTGGAAAAACAAACATCTCGTTGCTATATTTGGTGTGCTTATGTTATTTCAACTGGATTCGCGCAAATTCAATAATTGTGAATCCGCCGTAATATTATATAATTTGGCAGTCCTCAATTTGATCAATACCTTTGCAAAAAAAATCATTGAATACTCTCTCTGTCAACAGTGTCTCTCGATGATATTGAGGAAATTAAAAAAAGCACTCTCGCAACCTTAAAACTATTGCTTTCCCGCTAAATATATTAAATATTGCGAATATAGGTTGTCTGTTGAAGCACCTTTCACTGAATCTATTCAATCAGTACAATTTTAAGGTGGGGAAACTTGTGGTAATAAGTTAAAAGCCCGGCTGACTGTCAATTTATGGTTTAGAAGATCAATATTTAGTTTCTGCCAAGGAACCAAATGGGGATGGTCTACATGTACATTTACATTTAAGGTAAAGATAGAAAATGAGTGCATTTGGGCGATGAAATTATCCATCCGGGGTTAGAATTGCCACACATATAAGAGAAGTGGGAAGAGGTGCCGACAGACTGACAGAGCCACATGACCTCACAGTATAGTCGTCTGGTTAACCTATTCTAAAGCACATACCAAGAATCTAACGATTCGTGATATGTGTTGTATCTCAGGTACGCTTTTATTGTACTTGTTCATGTGGCAACTTGGATGACATTTGACACACAGCCCTTCGTCCATGTTGATTTCAGGTTGTATGTACGTTGATTATATTGGCTAGAAAACATGTGATTCGAGGGTTTTTTTATATGTTCAAAAAAAAGATAAGCCAGAATAAGGGACAAGACCTACAAATTAATGCGTGGCCCAAGCACGAGGTAATCGCTTTATACTAGTACCCTGTCATTTTCAGCCTGAAAAGCATGTTGGCACTCAAGATATATTGTGTACACGTAATTTATATGGGATCAGATTGTTTAAGAAGGAGCAGTCTCATAAAATTACAGCACATTTGTTCCAAAATCCGAGTAACGATTCAGAGGAATTATTTGTTCTGATTTGAAGGGGAAATCTGTTCTACTTCAATCGCCACTTTTAACAAATTATTTCTCAAATATTCTCTCCATTGGTCATATGTTTCAAGAAAGTCCGTAATCTTTTGATATATGTTTTCATGTATCATTCTCCTGAAGGCATCGTCCACATTGAGTAAAACTAGAATAATCATACTCTAAAATTCATTTGTAAAGGCTCAATATTTTGAACAGATTTTACCAAATTTCTGCCATCCTATAACCATCCTCGAATCATTTGAAGAACGTTCCATATAACCGGCAGTTTGCTATTTTATTCAAGGAACTGTGAACTCTAGTCCGTTATATAGTGTTTCCATTGGACACGGTCTACGTTCAGATCAATTTAGATAACAGATAGTAGAGAGAAATAAGGTATGCGAAAGCCATCAACATCTGAATGTTTCGTTAAATACTGAGTGACTTTTGGCTTTAAATCGAAGATCTGACTCCTGCGTCCGTTTGGGATATTAGCGTCGACTCTGGATTGTATACGCCAAGTGCTTCAGTGCCGTTTCTCTGAATTAGGGTAATTGAGTATATTTACTTTTGCAAGGCACGGTGTCGTGATTGAGTTAAATGTTTTAGACACATGGCTTAGAGGAACTTTGTACTTCAAGATCCTCATGGTGCTCATATGAACAGTCACAATCAAAGCGTGACAGATACATCATTCTCTAGATAACGACTTTACAACGATTATTATGGATTAAGAATACTGATCAGCGATACGGATTTTATATTTTTGGAACATCATGATGTCTTGTCGGCATCATTGAAAACTGTTGACCGCTTCTCTCTTGCAGAAAACTAGCCTATGTTCATGTATACTATGATTGTCTTTTTGAATTTGGTGCTAATACTGTTATATGGATATGGAATAGGTCTTTGGATTGTGGACGCGGATATTCTCTAATGGACGACGGCTGAATTATGAATGACGGACTAGACGCTTGTATTACTACGTTTAACCAAACCAGTTTTGTCCGCTGTGTGTCAAATGGTTAAAATTGAACCCTTATTTTATAGAGCGCAGAAAAGTTCCGTGTGAGTCCATGAAATGGCAGTGTATCACTATCACAATCCGCATATGATCAAACTGAAGATTGATGTGACTATCAATAACCGTACACGGAAAAAATCGAAAGAATTTTAGCTACAAAATGGTGTAGCAGAGTTATGTAGGGAACTGGATCTAAAATTAATTGAAAAACACTATTACCCCAAACATGAGTATATTAGGAAAATGCCCCCAGTTCGGCTCTCGGAGTGATGATGGACTATTCTCGTTCCTTCACCCTTGGTGACGAGTTTGTTTACGTGATCAGCTTCGTGAAAATCGAAGTTTTTCGATGAAATCACCTGTGTTGGGTCACCTTACAACACCTGGTTTTCTACAAGAGGGCCTTTGGGAAGTATTCCTTGCAATAATCAAGTGACATGGCGTCTCAAATGTTAAACAACTCTGTTTGAATAAGTCATCGTCAGCTCGATTTCATCGTAATTTGCACCGAATGAAAAATAATGGATAAGAGCCCATTCGCGAGGGCGCCCAGAGTTACCTCACTTGATATTGTCTTCACCCAATACTAAATTGGGTAAAAAGTGTAAAAAGAAAAATTGTGCAATTAACATCAGCAGGGGAAAAACCCCATCATGAAGAAATCCAACTAGCCAAAAGTATAAAACTGTTGGGGGGAGCCTTTATATTCTTCGGATTAGTCTTAAATTAGTGATAAACTTTCAAATCTAAGACCACTTCGAATTAACAAGCAGTTTTTTGGGTAATAAAATGATCTTCCGATTCGTTATTATATAATTGATTGGTCTGATTAGACTGATAGGACTTGAACATCGTGTATACATGTAGCTCTAAACTCTAAATTCAACCGTCATGGCCACAGCGCCTTCCACAAAACTGACCTGTTCTATGACCTTGCTCAATGACGCCTGTCTATATGACTCGACGACAGGATTCTAAACCACAATGAGCCATCTATTCACACCTCATCACTATGATGACCACGAGGAGGATATCACTCTCAGCTATAGCTGATAATCAGTTTTACTCTCTTATCTTCATTCTTTGTCTTCACCAGTTCTACAAACAACTTTTATTTCTTGAAATCTAATCACAGTGGGAATTTGAAATTAGGCATGAATGTTCCAAAACAGAGAATATTGGTGTCACAGTTGTCTACACTGCTGAGATATTATCGTTTAAAGAATGGCATTATGTGCTAATCGGCAAAGTCACCAATTTATCGAAAATAAGCGTTTGAAAATTGTATGTACAGATATGCATATAAATTGAAATAACTATACCTTTAGATGTCACAATTACAAGCGTCTAGTCCGTCATTCATAATCCAGCCGTCGTCCATTAGAGAATATCCGCGTCCATAATCCAAAGACCTATTCCATTTCCATATAACAGTATTAGCACCAAATTCAAAAAGACAAAAGTATACATAAACATAGGCTTGTTTCCTGCAAGAGAGAAGCGGTCAACAGTTTTCAATGATGCCGGCAAGACATCATGATGTTCCAAAATATCAAATCCGTATCGCTGATCAGTATTCTTAATCCATAATATTCGTTATAGAGTCGTCATCTAAAAAATGATGTATCTCAGTCACGCTTTGATTGTGACTGTTCATATGAGTACCATGAGGATCTTGAAGTACATGGGTTCATACGGCCCCTAGCCCCGGGTTAAGCGGAATTAGACACAAGTTACGAAACGTAACGCCATAGATCTTGCACGCTACGTTCGTATTTTGCTATCAGCATGCGATATGTATCGCCAAATTTGAGAAACTTTGAGTATATCCACATGTCTGTGAACCTGTTACTTTTGTCAATACAATAAGCTTTTAAATAATAGGCAATTGTAATGTACTTTGATCGGGGACAGTTCTCCAAATGAAAATGCCAACATACGAGAAAGTCCGCCCAAGGGAGTCCGCCCCGTGCTCCGGAAATGATGTATGGAATTGATATTTAGACGTTTTTACAACTTCTGTAACTGCTGTCGAAATGGTCAACATCTCGCCGAGAATTAGTCATTAACCTAAAAGGACACGCCGTAGTTCCTTGTTGCAGATCTTATTCCCTAAAGCAATCGCAGAAAGTAGTTTTAGAGAATTAGGTTGGATTACGTTCAGCTATTTAACCGGGTTTAATGACAGTTAGCCCTGACCAACATGACCACTAAATGACCCTCATAATGCTGTACACATACTTAACAAAGTGTGGAAATTTGGTATTCGCCACACAATTGTGGAAGCGACATTTGAACTTTATAAACGACGTTTAATCAGGAATAAACATGCTATAATAGGAATTATGGTCTCTGCTTTTTTGGCAGAAAACTCTGGGTATCTGCCACTGCAGCTTCGTTCTGTTCTTATATTGCTTGTACAACTATACTTGATCATTTTTTTAACCTAGTCGTCAAATTTTCTCGTGGCCTCGATTTTCCAAGGCGCGAGGGAACATTTTTTCCCCAGAATAACGAATGATTCGCGGTCGCTCGGTGCGAATTTTTCCTACTTGCAGTCGTTTTTTTCAATCGAGAAAATTCTCTCGAATAAAACACGATTTTTCAATTTAGAAAAAGAGGACGATTGAAGAAAACCATTAAAACGAATTAAACTGAAAGCAGCGCCGCTAGGCTCAGCCTGAATGACCTAGACACATGTCCACATTCAATACTGCATCACATATACGTAATTCTAGTCTGACTTGATTCAATGTTTGTTCCTTTTGTCCTTTGAATCAACGGTACATTATCTAATAGCCAGTCAATTACGCTAAAACATTGCGGATATCAACTATTGGCAACTTTTTTCACATCTGCAGTATGAAAGAGTTCAACAACTTTGACACATGGCTGAAGGACCGGATGAGAGAACGGCGCTATGGCCCATTTAGCTAGGGAGTGAGTGAGTAGAATTTAACGTCGTTTTCAACATTGTTTCAGTCATATCACGACGGTGCCTACATGTGCCAGAACACGAGAGTGTCCACAGTTCCTATTATTCTGGACACTGATCAGTCCAGCCAGTACAGCACCCGGTCACCCATCCAAGTATTGACCGAGCTCAACGCTGCATGCTTAATTTCGGTGATCCGACGAGAACCGGTGTGCCCAACGTGATGCGCCGTACCTCATTTAGCTAGGGTAAGACATATAGACGCCACGAATAATTATTTTGTAAGGATAAAATATAGTTTATATAAAATATAGAATATAATTCGTAGATTCTCGAGCCTAAAAAACACAGTTCGCGATACATTATTTTATGAAAGCGAAATATTCCACTCAATCCATGTTATCATTCGGAATTATGGTCTTTTTGGTGATCAGTGGAACCTTATTTATTATTTCAATACGTGACACGATTATGAACTCATATCATCGGAATAACATTTACATTAACTTTAACTTTAGTTTAACAGTTTCATATGGGATAACGAAAGATAACGTATCTATGTATAGGATCAATTAATAATGTAGATGATTTGTCAGATAATAGGTTAAATGTTATGGCAAGAGAATGAAATTATCAACTGATCGAGTGACCTTCCATACGATTTCGGAAGCGCCATGGATCAAAGAATTTGTTGTCCAAAATATACCTTTCATTGCCTAGCTATAACGATAGGGCCTCATTTTCAATTATGAATCCGACATTCAATATTAAGCGGGCGTCCACACAAGAATTTCCGCGTCATTAACCGAAATACCTTCACATACGACAGTTAGCATCAGCCCCAAATATGCATGACATCCTTATCACTGACCAGTATTCTTTATGCAAATGATTGTCCAAGAATATGATGTATCTCAGTCACGCTTTGCTAGAGACTGTTCAACTAACATACACAGCATGTAAGTTGAATATTAGGAGCGATAAAATCCCTTGCTAAAATAACTGAATCTAGTATGAAATCTTGAACCTCAAGTATTCTCCTATTAAGTTTGGGTAATTCTTCATTGGCCGAAGTCTATTGTTTTCCTTCTACAAGATCCACTTGGGAGTAATACCACTGAACTAAGATTATAGTTTATGATCTCTCAAGAACAATCGTTATGAAGACCATAACCTGAGATGTTGCAAACCGAATGTGACATGTTATTTCAGCTGATCCATATATACCAAAACACTTGTGTCAATAACATCGAGCTAACCGCGCATTTATTACACGTTTTAGCACGGTTATGTGAAAATCAACCCCCGTCAGGTGTTCATCGGAAGATTCCATTTCACGACGCGGATGAGGATAGGGACGTCTGCTTTCATACAAGTAACAATCGAATAAAGCAAATACATAAATTACAAGATGAAATGTCTTTCATAAGTTTAACTGATGTTCCCATCGTGAAATTGATTAACAAAGTGACACAAATAGACACATATCCCCGTTATTTCCACACCTAGACGGGAGCATCAGTGGACGAGTTTGTCAAAGATTGTCGAAGTTTAAAATATGTTTTCAACTTTTCATTATAATCTTTTTCGATAATCAATTTGGGAAGTGCAATAGAATAGAAATAATTTTTTTCATAGGCGTGCTCAATGGTTATTTTACGAACGGTCAGTATGGGAAAGTATATGAATTTTAAAAATATAAACATTCCCACAATAACCGTGCGTAAAATAACCATTGAGCACGCCTATGAAAACATTATTTCTTAATTTTATCATATTGGGGTCATTTTGAGCCTGTCTGCATGACCTCTGAATGGAGGATCATGGGTAAATTCAAGATGGGGGTCAAGTGGGGTACCAGAAAAGTGATGTTTGCGTAATTTTCTTAAAAACTTCTGCTTTTCCGCGATCAAAAGTAAGCAAGAACTATTTTATTTCACATGACATTATTTACTAATGTTTCATGCAGTTTCTGCGAAGAAATTGCATAAATGAAAACTTCGAAAAATCTGATCGAAGATCGCCCCAAAAGTGTCGTTTTTGAAAATGACGTCATCAAAGCGGCCATCTTGGTTTTTTTCAATTTTCTGTGAGAGTTCGACTCGAGGCTAGAGTGTGGTAAGTTTCCGCGCCCTATCTAAAGGGGTAAGAAGATAAGAAAAATAATTAGGGGGAGAACCGAAATGGCCCCTCCCCAGGCTTGGACAGGACTCAAAAAGCCTAGGCCAAATAGAGTTAACGGTTATGCAGTACAATTGGTACACTGTATGTTATAATTATATTCTTGATCACGTTATTAGTTTTATGACACGTTTTTAAATTATTTCATCAGGTTAAAGTGACAACCATATATATTCTCAAATATGTTCAATATCCACTCACATGCTTTTTGAAAGAGATTTTCGGTTTTGGATAATCAATTATATGATATAACCTGGTCGCCAATGGTCGATTTCTGATTCCCAGTGTCGTACAAGGAATATGCTAATCCGAGGGTAGTTTGTACGCAGTTATTCCATAGACCATCTTTTGGCGGAAATTCTCTCAGATGCACTAAACTAGCAATATTTCAGAGACTAAACATTTCATGGAAACTATCAATGGTTTGGTGAATCTTTGGTCAATCTATTCAGGTTTGTCACAGGATTAACATACAATAGGAATTGATCTCGGAATTGATAGATGCACATTGAAATATATCACCATCAGGAAATGATACTTCGTGGGACTGGCATAATTTACTTTTGAAAGTATACCATTTCTAGAACTTTCCTTTTGTATTTTCCCAGTAGATTGGGTAATTCATTGATGTGAGAATTCTGATGGCATGAAACATTGAATGCCTGTGAATCGTGTGTGTCGATTTACTCTACTAGCTTCCCACTGAACAGAGATCGTAGTCTGTTTCGATTTATGGAGAACCTTCACAGGAGACGTTAAAAATACCACGAACCGAATGTGACATTTTATTTAATTAAATTAAACTTCATATATACCAACCATTGTTACAAGTGTTCCTTATACAGACTAGCTAATAAAGCTGTAAATTGGTATACTTTATTTCGCATATTCACATCATCGAGTTCACAGACTTCTTTAGAAGTTCTGGGATTCAAGACCTAAGATTCTACAAACCTCGAGTATTTTTTATTTCAAAAATCGAAATAATGCTACATTTCAAAGCAACATCAGTTCCGTTCTGGATCAAGATGAACGGAAAACATGAGAGCATTATGTGAATCAGTATACGGTAAATTCAATAGCGGCGAGTCCGTCGAAGTATTATGCAATTTGGCAGACCTCCACTTGATCAATATGTTTTCGAAGAAAATTCATTGAATGTCTCTCACGGATGTTGAGTAAATAGAAGAAGTCATTCTGTCAACCTCAACAATTTTTGCTTTCCGGACTAAGTGTATTGTCGAAATACTGCGCAAAAAAAGTTGTCTGTTTAAGTGCCTTCACCTAAGCTATTCAATCAGTAAAATTGTAAAGTCGGAGTACACGCGAAAATCCGCTAAAAGCCCAGTTCACTATCCATTGATCTTCATAGATCAATATTTAGAAGATCAATATTTAGTGTCTGTCTTGGATCCAAACGCGATGGCTTGCATTTAGTTGTAAGGTAAAGATAAACAAGCGCTGAATGAGCGCAAAGACCTCCGTCGAGGCAACAGGGTCAGTAGGGGAATAGTACATCACTGAATAACATAGGGCCGGATGCCAAGCTCAATTTTGCATTTGTTGACGTGAACTTCACCAATGGTAATTAACGTGAGATTGAGGGTTCCCCACTAGCATGTCCAGCTAGGGATGTGGAAGTCACATTCCCCGCAAATAATATTTCTTTGATTTCACGTGCTTGAAATATTGGGGTATGGAATAGAGTATATTGATGGAAAACCTGGAATACTGCTTGAGACATTAGGCCCCTTCCCACCCCCACCTCCCCATGAGAGGACACCCCCACCCAAATCAACACGTTAGCGGCAGAAATGAGACCCTGTGTGCCTAGTTTTACCAACTTGCTTGTGATTTTATGCTATAGGCCCTACACATCAACACTTCATATTTTGTATGTGTACAGTATAGCATCCTCATTGACAGAATCCTCTACAAAACACATCTGATTTTACCGACACTTCGTTCTGATCTGTCTCAGCATCATGTGCTGATTCAATGAGCTCGGAATAATTTTGTATACTGGTGTTACAGGTCACCTTCACCATAATGTATCAATTACCATGGACTTGTACATGTATCACATTCATATTGAATGGTGATGGCTGATGAGAATATTGCCCATATGGAACAAATGGCTGGATTCCAGCGAATAAAAGTTCATGTTAATCATAAACAACATACAATTAATAATACTATCAAATAATTATGTATATTTCTTGTCGACATCAATATAATACAGACAATATTATGACTGAATCAGGGTAACAGATATCCAAGGGTATATATGTCTACACTAAACTGAAGGAGATGCATGATGCGTATTATATTATGTTGTAAAACTTCACTTGCTAATCTCGATTATGTTGCTTATTGTGAAAATAAATGAAGTTATGAAAATAAATTTAGTATGATTGCCCAGTACCCTCAAATTAGAAATATCTTCAGCAGCTAAAGTTAAGCCAATCATAACAATATATAACACCATGGTACTCAGGAAATGAAGTCTTTGTTTCTAGAAGCTAAATCATTTCTGACACATTCAAGTCCTCACCTGGTCAAGGGACATAATTTTGTAAAAACAAAAAACAAAAAAACAAAAACAAGTATAGATCCACACTGGCGCAGACCAGAAAGTTTTATGACCTTTGATGATATTTGTGGAGCATGCTGCAGGACTTCAACTTTCATGAATCTGATATTATCCACACAATCCCATTCTACATGATATTTTGCCATAGCACCGATAAACTAGATCCCTTCATTTATGTGGTCTAGATCCAGGAGCTATTGGGGGCTGCAGGTTTTGTAAAAGTTAGATCCAATTATTCTGAGAGAAGGAATGAAGTCCGGCATGGTTGTTTTAAGTTAAAACTGAGCATCCTTGAAAATGTCTGACCGATTGACACATGTATCACTCTGCCGGTCCATCATTACATGTGTAATGTTTATTTCCTGAGGAATCAGCTGATATCCAATGTGGGGGGGGGTCAAGATACATCAAGATACAGTTACGGGCAGCGGCACATGTCTGCAGAAGTTTTTCAATGCTCTCCAGGTAAATGCCATGACTGGAATATGAAATTAATTCAAAAGTAAACATGCCATATATGACATTGTACATGTATAAGCTTATATATGTGACATGTTGCTGTGAATCACACGTTTTTTGGCTTGTGAACTACATTATACTGTTATGGGCAGCAGCACATGTTGTCAGAAGTTTTCCAATGCATTCCCAGTCCCAAGCAAGGAAGGAAATATGAATTTGACCCAAAAATCAACCGGACTATTACACAAAAATGCTACAATATTGTACATGTTGTTTGCGTTGAATTTTCGCACAATTTGGATTTCAAGGACTACGTGACAGGTTTATCATCTACGCCACATGTTATCAAAACTTTGCTAATGGTTTATTAATCTGAAACAGGCAGGGAAATATGAATTTGCAGAAAAAAGCAAACCTGCATTTTACATAATAAATACATGAATTTGGTACATGTGCTGCGCGTTGATAAATCACACAATTTTGATTTGGCAGACCTCGTAAAAGTCTTATGGGCTACGGGACATGCTGGTGGAAGTTTTTCAATGCATTTCCAGTCTCAATCAAGCATGGAAATATAAATTTGACCCAAAAGTAAACATGAATTTTGAATAAAAACAAAGAAAAATAGCACATGTTGTTTGCGTTGAATTGTCATACAATTTGGGTTTCACAGACTATGAGACAGGTTTGCCATCTACGTTATATATCAGTGGAAGATTACGGATACTTTTTCCGGGCCCAAACATGCAGCAAAATAAAAAATAAACGAAAAATAAAACATGCATTTTACACAACATTACAAGTATATGGACCACGCCCCCTTTGTTCGGTTATTGATTTAACGACTAATTGGCTATAGTTCGATGGATCGAGACTGATCTGCGTTAGAACATATGTCATAGAACATGTTCGCATAGATCTGGAGTAATGAAACACTCTTGGAAACAAGAAATGACTCAAAATACAAACCCGGAAATGGAAAACAACAACCCCATGTAATGTTTATACAGGTGGATTTTTTCGTGTTTTTCGTCTTTTGATCACGGATCGAGACAGGTGTCTCTTACAGGACATGTCAGAGAACATTTTCGCATTAATGTGCAGTCGTGGGAGAGGCAAGGAACTAAGAAATAAACCAAAATGTATTCATGGATAGACCACGACATGGCAACAACACCGAAAACGCCAATTTCCGAGTGCTGATTTGGTTGATCAGGGAGAGATTAGCGATCAGTAATAATGGTGACATACGAAAGAGGAAAAATAAAAGCTGGAACAGTGTAAAAAATATATAAACTATGTATAAATATGACTAAATATTTCGAATATTGGAAGTGACTCACAGTAAATAATTCTCCCGTACGGCGGCTGACATCTTGGTTTGCGCGACCTTGGTGACCTTCCCCACCGTAAATTTTATTTCGGGAAATAGAGCCTAATAACGTGTTTGCTGGTGGAAAGGGAATATTTTCTGCCTCCTAGATTTTCACAAGCTTTCGTTTGATGGGGAAAAGAGGGAGAGAAAGGGTGTAGTTTAGCCAAAGGGGGGAGAGAAAATTGATGGGAAATCTGACCTGATTTGGCAAGGCCGTTTGAGGTTCACAGGACCGGATAGCTCTAGTTTCGAGATTGAGGTTGAACCCGACTACAGAAGCAAGGCCCACTGCAATGCATTGCAATGGGGAACCCCATTATTTCAATTGTGTCCAAAGAAATGTGCCTCAAGATTTCGTCGGGAACCATGACGATCCCTATTGGAAATACTATGAGTCGTAGGTTCCCCATATGACAATTATTTGGCGGGAGATTTCACGTTGCGCTCCTAGACCTCCGTCTGATCGACGGAGGTAAAAATGAGTGGATCATGCCATGAAATGATGTGGGACACCATCTTTTGTTTTTATTTATTTATTTATTTATTTTTTCATACAAATTCGGAAACGATGCTAATTGTCATACGAAATAAATATTTCGGTTATTGATGAGGAAATTCTTTTAAGGACAACGACTGAATATTGAACGTCGGATCGGACGCCTGCTACATCATGTGTGTTAATATGTTTATCTTAAACATATTGGGCTAGCGACATGTGCCAAGAGAGGTTGAAATTCCACCATTTGCAATATATAATTTGAATAGAATTATATGTTTAAAAAAAGACCTACTAGAAGGATATATTTTTCAAAAAGTAATGGCTAGTGTGTTTGAGATTGGGCGACTTTTGTCGGAATATTATACTCACGTAAAATGAAGAAATAGTAAACAAGGATCAATCAAGTTGAGAGATCACGGCCATGATAAGGGATGACTTATCTCAGCCATATTTAACCCAACATTCTTTTCAAGGGAAGTAACCCTACTATTACTCGCCCGTAGGCTTACATACGGTCACGCAAAATAGCGAATTTATCCACAAAATATCCAAAAAGGTTGCATCTGTGCTGCAAAGGGCGGAAAATCTTTGCCAAACAGCGTCGGTCAAAGAAGGAGATTAGTTTCACATAATTGTCAGAGGGCATGGCGATAATTCATTGCAAAAGTGATATTTAACTGAAGTGAAATATCACTTTTAATAGCAAGAAAAATCCTTATAATGCAAAGCGATAATCTAATAAATATGATTTGCAAAAGCAGTCCTGGTATAATATTAACACGATGCATGGAGATAGCACGCGCTTATTCACAAATAAATTATTGTGATATACCGAAAAGCGTACTGGTTATTTATTCTACATCTATTAAATTGTCCAAGAATTTCCATTGACGTTCAGCATTTTTGAGAGAATCTAGATCTGTCGGACGAGAGATGAGTGTATGATTGTGTTCATAGGTGGCTGTTCTTCGGCTGACACAAAGACCACAATTTGTTCAGCACGTAAAGCATTTACGACTAAAAGAGATGTTCTGTACAAGTGATATATATCTACATTATGACTACCCTAATATTACTTGGGTAGGTATGCAATTTTAATAAATAACATAAAAAAAATTCAAGATATCACGGTACATCTTACTTGAAACATATAGCCATTGTAGAGAATATTTCTGCAATAATATGCGAAAAGTGGTGAATGAAGTTTTGATATATGAAGTATACGGATGTTTGCAGTAATAAATAACAATCATTTGGATAGGTAAATAACACTAGGGATAGCATTTTAGTGGGACCATATGGTATAACGATGAACAGTCTGCTGAAAACTACATCAGCAAAGTTCGAAAATCAGAAAACAATTCTGAGGAACAATTGACCTGTCAAGAATGGGAAAAGCTTTCTACTTCATTCGCCACTTTTCGCATATTATTGCAGAAATATTCTCTACAGTGACTAGATGTTTTAAGAAAGATGCACCGTGATCTCTTGTTTCTTGTAATAAATATATAATCTCCTGGATGACTCCATTATGTACAAACTTACTTATAAAGTATCAAGTGACGAATATGTTTGAAAAATATCCGTCATTCAGTACCCAGCCGCGAATCAGTTGAAGAAAGTTTCAGGAATGTGTTGTCATATTCAACTAAACGTCATCACGTGTGGCTTATATAGTGTTCGGCTGTTATATAGTGTTCCACTATTAAATACGGTCTGCGTTACATTTAATTGACGGAGCAGTGGTAGATAGTAATAACAAGGAAGCGCAAACTTAATGTTTCGTTAAATGCAAGGTGATTTCGGCGTGAAATCGGAGATCTGAACCCGGTGTCGCCTTAGGCTATCAGCATCGACACTTGATGGTATATGCCAAGTGCTTCAGTTTTGTTTCTTTGTATTTGGGTAAGTGGATACAGTTACTGTTACAGGGCACATTGTCGTGATTTTGTCAAATGTTTCAGACACATGGCTTCGCGGATCTTTGTATCTCGATACGTTTCGCTGCTACTGTATATACTCTATATCAGCGACCCAGTTAGAATTAATATACAATGGTTTGGGCAGATAAGTTGATTTTCCAATTCGTTCATATATTATAGCAGGTAGCAATAGACTTGCCGAAATAATACTGAGATCAGTAAGTTAAGAACTGCTAAAAGCCAAAGGAGAGGACCACGCATTGATCTGATGGAACTGATAGAACTGGAGCACCGGTATATAAGGCTAACCGCCTGGTCATACAGGACAGGTACTCTTACCCACACACCTATTTGACTCGACGACATGATTCCAGACCAATATAAGCTAGCCATTCACACCCAATCACTATCATCACCGGGAGGAATCACGGTCAGCTTTTCTGTTTTCTCCAGTTCTACAAACACTTCATTCTTGAAATTAATCAAATTGGTGATTTGAAATTAGGCATGAACATTCCAAATTCGATACAGAATATAATGACACATTTCTTGAAATTGAACGTTGAACACGGCTAAGTTTGTGTAAAGACATGCATGCAAATTGAAATACCTCTCGATGTAACAATTAACCAATATATTCACACGTGTGTAATCCTGTTACGTTTGTAAATGCAATAAGCTTTTCAATAATATACATATGTAAAGTATTTTGATTGTGGACATATCTCAGCATGTGTGAGTCGGCGCAGGGGGGCAACCTAACCTTAAGCTTCCGCCAAATGTTAAGGATAGCTATCCCGTCAAAATTGTTTTGTTTTTTTTTTCTTCATTCAAATATTCACTATTTCGTCGAACATTTGATGAAAAAATGAAATCAAAATTCTAATTAGAAGTGCTTCAATATTAGGATTAAAAATTTAATTTCTGAGGCACTGGAAAAATTAAACAGATTGCGTTATAGGCGGTCCGATATCCAGCTGGGAAGAGATTAACCTTTCACGCGACTGTCTATTGGAAGTCGTTAATAGCTTCCTTAGTGTGTATTGTATTGTTAATTGACTCGCAGGAACTGCTCACCCTAATAGTATGTCGTAAGAATAGAACAACAGTTCGCATGGGCTTGACTAGTGTTATTTTTGTCTGTTAAATTTCCCTTTCCAAAACTCATTTCCGCAGTATTCTGGTGAGCTAATTATCTAGAAGTCCTACTCATTTACATTAATCCCCTCTGTTTTCTGATCAAAACCATGCAAACATCCGTATTTTTGTTTCTAATTATAATGAAGATATATTTTTGTCATTTAGAGAGTGATCGTATAAAGGTATTTTCGATATTTTGGGATTACACTATCTTAGAATAGCACAAATTCTAGTGCTGAAAAAATTGGCCGAGTCCCGTGCGGGATTCGAACCAGCGACCCCAAAGTCAGGCACCTAATCGTATGGTGGCTGATATCTGCCATGTCGTATCATCGTACTATCGCCCTATTTTTACTGGCGCGATGGTACGATGGTACGATGGTACGATGCGATGGCACGATGCGATGGTACGATGACACGATGCGATGGTACGATGGCACGAAGCGATGGTACGATGGTACGATGCGATGATACGATGGCACGATGCGATGATACGATGGTACGATGCGATGGTACGATGGTACGATGGAAATTCCTCCATCGTACCATCGTACCATCGCATCGTACCATCGTACCATCGTATCATCGTACCATCGTATCATCGTGCCATCGTACCATCGTACCATCGCGCTTCGGAAGAGTTGCTCAAGTCGCTTGATCAAACGAAAGTCATTCGCAAATAAATTATATTGATTGATTTTTAATTGTTTTCATCGTACCATCGTACCATCGTGTCATCGTACCATCGTATCATCGTGCCATCGTACCATCGTATCATCGTACCATCGTATTTCCACCAAATATCCCCTCCCCCTCCAACCTCATGCCCCCTATCCCAGCACCACAACGCTCAATTCTGGATGCAAATTATTACATATTTCCTGAAATTAGCGCCAATTAAGGGCAAAACAAAAACACACACAGATCAGTGCAAATTAACGTTTGGAAGATAGCATCTCGAATCACAGAAATCATAACAATTATTCTTTACTCACGAAGTTCATTGATAAATGAAGTTGCCTGTATTGATAACATATGATCACTGCAACAACACAGCTGGATAGGGGAAGATGACCGACTGACAAGAGCTTTAATTTGTTGTCGGGTGACATGCAGGGCTTTACGCTTGACTACACCAGGACTGATCAAATAGTTTAATTGTTTTCATCGTACTGTCGTGTTATGTTTGAATACACAGCGTGATTTCATCGTACCATCGTGCCATCGTATCATCGTACCATCGTATCATCGTACCATCGTGCCATCGTATCATCGTACCATCGTATCATCGTACCATCGTACCATCGTATCATCGTACCATCGTATCATCGTACCATCGTGCCATCGTACCATCGTATCATCGTACCATCGTACCATCGTATCATCGTACCATCGTCATCGTCATCGTACCATCGTATCATCGTACCATCGTACCATCGTACCATCGTGCCATCGTACCATCATGCCATCGTACCATCGTATCATCGTGCCATCGTACCATCGTATCATCGTACCATCGTACCATCATTACCATATCGTACCATCGTACCATCGTGCCATCGTACCATCGTACCATCGTATCATCGTACCATCGTACCATCGTATCATCGTACCATCGTATCATCGTACCATCGTATCATCGTGCCATCGTATCATCGTACCATCGTGCCATCGTACCATCGTATCATCGTATCATCGTACCATCGTACCATCGTATCATCGTACCATCGTACCATCGTATCATCGTACCATCGTGCCATCGTACCATCGTACCATCGTACCATCGTATCATCGTGCCATCGTACCATCGTACCATCGTACCATGGTAAAATCTCCGTCCACTGACGTCACGTCCGGGTCAGAGCTCACGGCCCTTGATTAATAGGCCTTCAGATATTGTGAATGCATACCGTGCAGAGGCAGAAGCGTTCATTTGATGGAGATGAATTTGGGGTCAGACCAAAATTTTATATAGTTTCCCAATATGAGTAATTGCAAATCGCAATCGCCAGCACTGTATGTCGGCGATCTAAACCACTCGGCCAATGGGCCTCCCACAAAAATAGGAGGTAGCAGACCAGTAGTCTTGAAAGCGCACATACAGTACCCCTCTGATGATCGTCATGACAAAGCTCCCACAGCTGAATAGGAAGATATATTTTTGTCATTTAGAAAGTGATCTTATAACAGTATTTTCGTTATTTGGGGATTACACTACCTTAGAATAGCACAAATTCTAGTGCTGAAAAATTGGTCGAGTCCCGTGCGGGATTCGAACTAGCGACCCCAGAGTCAGGCACCTAATCGCCAGCACTGTATGTCGGCGATCTAAACCACTCGGCCAACGGGTCTCCCAAAAAATAGGAGGTAGCAGACCGGTAGTCTTGAAAGCGAACATACAGTAGCCCTCTGATGATCGTAATGACACAGCTTCCACAGCTGAATAGGAAGATATATTTTTTTTGTGGGAGGCCGTTGGCCGAGTGGTTTAGATCGCCGACATACAGAGCTGGTGATTAGGTGCCTGACTCTAGGGTCGCTAGTTCGAATCCCGCACGGGACTCGACCAATTTTTCAGCACTAGAATTTGTGCTATTCTAAGATAGTGTAATCTCAAAATAACGAAAATACTGTCTAACTATAATATATACATATGAATTTTTTTTTTAAGTTTAAATTGGATTTTAAACCGCCTTGATTAGTGTAATAGTTATCCAGAATAAACAGGAATTCGAGTAGGTCCCGTAAGACAGATTAAAAATGTATTTGACAATAGAATTCAAGCAACAAAGTTAGGACTAATTCATCAGGTGTATAGCAAAAGTATCCATGCTACGCTTTTAAAATTTGGCATGCTTGTTACTTATAAGGTGATCTAGTAAAGGTTATCTCACTTTCTGTAAGTTCGGCTTAGTTCTTCAATTATTCAACTTTTAAGACAAAAAGACCGTAAAAAAGTACGGTTTTTTCCAACTTATTTTAGTAAAATAGCTGTAAAAACAAAAACAGGCAAAAAGTTTAAAAAAATGAGACACAGTTTACTAGCTCGAGTTGTCTCCTATCAAGGTGTACCATCAAAGTTGAAACAAGATCAACAGTTTTCATTAAATTTCAATTGAAAAATGGACGTTATTGTTTTCATTTGAATATTTTTAAATTGGAATATAGTTGGAATCCCTACGCTGTACGCTTTCATAAAATACATAGTTTATTGTGGTTATCTTGTATATTTATTGATACAGAAGACAGATTGTCACGGGGGTGCAAAAACTGCCTCTAACGGGATAGCTATCCTTAAAGCTATCCTCTATTCGTCAGCTTGAAGAAATACCTGCTATAAACATGTGCAAAGCATACGCCTGGTATATATTTTGTTGAAGGGCATGGTCCTACCGCTATTTCAAGGTACAAGCTAGCTCTGCAATTTTAATCTGTAGTTTTCTTCTTGTCAAATGAATGTATTTTATATTTTCTTGAGAATACATCGGATTTGTTCAACCATATTCGCTTGAAACTGCCTTTGTGAGTCACTATGTTTATTTGGAATCCCCAAAAATAACATCACATGAATCTCGCCAGCCATTCATATGTAACTATGTTCATCAGCCGTCATTTGCCAGTCCAGTCTTTGTTGCAGAAACTTATAAAACAGGGCTACACCACCAAGCGCCTCCACTCAAAGTTTCTCAAATTTGGTGATACATATCGCATGCTGATAGCAAAATACGAGCGTAGCGTGCAAGATCTATGGCGTTACGTTTCGTAACTTGTGTCTAATCTCGCTTAACCCGGGGCTAGGGGCCGTATGAACCCATGTACTTCAAGATCCTCATGGTACTCATATGAACAGTCACAATCAAAGCGTGACTGAGATACATCATTCTTCAGATGACGACTTTACAACGAATATTATGGATTAAGAATACTGATCAGCGATACGAATTTGATATTTTTGGAACATCATGATGTCTTGCCGGCATCATTGAAAACTGTTGACCGCTTCTCTCTTGCAGGAAACAAGCCTATGTTTATGTATACTATGATTGTCTTTCTGAATTTGGTGCTAATACTGTTATATGGAATATGGAATAGGTCTTTGGATTATGGACGCGGATATTCTCTAATGGACGACGGCTGAATTATGAATGACGGACCAGACGCTTGTAACCCGAACTTAGCATTCACAATATCTGTTCAATGTCAAGAAAGTTATTCATAATCCAAATAAGGTCATGAAGTAGATTTAATGAAAGCGGTCTCACAAGCGCTTTATCCGATTGACTGTACGTCTCCAGATTAAGACCAAACAGTATCGGTATCGATAGTACCGAAGTATCGGTTATCACGCCTTAATAATACAGATTTCATTTATGGTGAAAAGGAAAGAATTATAGAATATTTCACGAAACGAACTGACGTTCTAGAAGGTAAACTACACCATCTAAGCAAAAGAAAACAGCGAACTGAAAAAGCATTAAGGCCACAGAGAATAGAAACGAATCTCTTCAGGAAGTGACTGCCGAAACATGGAGTAAAGCGAACGACCTGAAGCAGTATACGCGAATCTCCAGCGTGCGCGTTTGGGTATAGATGAGGCTGCATCGTGAAACAATGTGAGATGTGTGCCGACAAAATAACAGACGTCGATAAAAACAAATTGGGAATGGACCTAACACTGTCTGATATTGACATGGCACAGAGGATAGGTAGAAACAGGCACGGCAGACATCCTAGGTCGATCATCGTAAAATTCATGCGACGCCGGCACAAACATGAAATCATCAAGAGACATCGAGCCTTAAATGCACTGCCATCGTGATACGGGAGGACCTGACAAGACAAAACAAAACCAGGCTCTATTGATGAAACCAGTCACAGTTTCTAAGGCGTGTTCGAACGTGGACGCAGCCTGGTTGCAGTTCGGGAATGTCTTCGCTGATCTGACGAACCGCCCTGCCCCTGCTTTCATCGCCAATATGCGGATCTGGGCGGCACCACTCTTGGCATCAACCAGATCGAGTCCAGCAGTAACCAGCTTTAAGACTGGAGAATTCGCAAACAAGCCAATTCAGGTATTAGAGGTTATTCCAGTGTATTGCGTTGGTATACAGACTGATGTTTCGTGGAGAAGATAAATATTTTCACCAGCCCAACGGTGATAATCACATTAATCACGAATTGATCAATAATTATTTTCATTGGTTAATGTTCACTAAAATGTGATATTCTGTTTCTGGTTGTTCACAAAAGTACACATATTCTATAAGATTAATTGGCGATATATACGTTGGGCACAAATACAACTGTAATAGTGGTCAGAGTCCGAGATTATTAGAACAATTCCGATAATTATGAACACTCAGTGTTATAAGAAATATATAATAAACTGTACATTTCTTGAAAACGGTATGTCTGGTTATCAGATACCGAGATAACAATATTCACAATCGGGACTTTCAACGGTTCTCTCACGTGAAATAGCGTTAGTTTACCGGAGAAAAATGAAAAATAATATATTTTAATAAATTGTTCATTTCATAAGAAAACGGAATATCTGGCCTGAGAGTGATAAATTAATCATAGTCAGTTCCAATGTGAACACTGGTCAATCAATATATAAAGATATGATAAAACTTCTTATCTCTGAAAGCCAGGAACTCACGAACTTCGCGAATTCAGTCGAATCGAGTCTCGGCGGGAATTTACCTGGGCCTGTTTCGCCTCAGCGTATGAATACAGTATTCGCATCCCCCTTTCGCTGGAGATATTTTACACGTAGATGCATATAGCTCATAGAGATTTCGGCATCTCAGACTCCATAAATACGGAGGATTCTCGGAAGTAGCCGTAGTATCTCAGCCGCGCTATTCGCCACCAGCAGAATCTAATAGGTATACTGGGTTCATAGTACCGAAATATTTGCATGTGTTAAGGATATTAGGTGTGAATAGAGAGTTTTTATTATATTTAATAATGTGTAAAAAAAATGATATCCATTTCGATACATCTACATTCTATAAGCTGAGGGAGGATTTGGCTTAATGCCACACCCAAGGTTTTTTTGACTCATACGGTTACAGTCATTTGAAGGATTAACTCCCTTTGTGTATGTATATGCGATGCCTCCTTTTCCCAGAGATATTTTCATCTAAATGTATAGATACATACAAGCGTCTAGTCAGTCATTCATAATTCAGCCGTCGTCCATTGAAGAATATCCGCGTCCATAATCCAAAGACCTATTCCATATCCATGTAACAGTATTACCACCAAATTCAAAAAAGACAAGCATAGTATACATAAACATAGGCTAGTTTCCTGCATATTGCTCATCTAGAGATCGATAGTCGAACTGTCAGAATATTGTTGTGACAGCCAACATCATGTACACAGTTCAAATATATTTTTATTTTAGTGAGCTCGATGCTAGTCTTTAATAATAATAATAATAATAAGCTTTATTTAACGAGGGTAAACAAATACATGATCTGACTCAGTCAGCAAAAGCTGATCTTCCCTGAGGCCCTCAGGCAACAACATAAATTCAGAATATACAACATGCACACAAGCACTACCATGACTATATACAGAGAATACAGACGAATGGTCACGAGAAGAATACAAAATTGAATGAATGAACAATCATTTTCTGTCACTGAGGTTCTTTATGTACATGTGTTTGAAAGAACGTACCGAGGGAGCACATTGCATTGCGGGTTCTAAAGAATTCCATAGAACCGCACCAGAGTATTTAAGACTTTTCTTGTACAGTTCAGAGTGAGGGAAAGGAATTCGAAGTGCCTTTTTAGAAGAGGATCTCAATGACATATAATGTGAGTCATTAATCGAGAACAGTTCTCTCATATAATTGGGGTAGTCATTTGTCATGGATTTGTACACCTCTACTGCCTTCACGAATTTAACATAATCAGGAAGGGTTTGCCAATTTAGTTTGGCAAACAAAACTGAAGAAGGGGTAAATTTATTTTCATTCAATATCAGCCTTGCTGCTGCCTTCTGAAGTTTTGATACTCTGCAAATTAGACTGTTTGAACAGTTTCCCCAAATGTTGAGGCAGTAGTTTATGTGAGGCAAGATGAAACTGTTGTAAAATAGTAGTCTAGTTTCTACGGATAATAGCTGCTTGTGCTTCCTCAGTACTGACAGTAATCTTGATATGGTATGACAGACATGATTGACGTGAGTTTGCCAGGACATATTGGCATCAATATGCAAACCTAGTAATTTTTCATGTGGAACCTGTTCAACATTTACATCACCAATACGTACAACGTATGGCTGTTGACTGTTCTTCTTCAGTTTTTGACTGGTACCAAGAAGCATACCCTTAGTTTTCCCCTTATGTAGGACCATCTTATTTTCTTTGCACCATTTCTCAACATTTTTTAGGTCATTGTTCAACTTTGTGGCAATTACGCTGGTGGATTTATCAGATGTGTGTAATGTGGTATCATCTGCATACAAATCAACATCACAACAGTTTAAGTGTAACACAAGGTCATTAACGTATAATATGAATAGAAAAGGGCCTAGTACTGACCCTTGTGGAACCCCAGAGTTGACTGCTAAAGTGTCAGAAGCCACCTTTTCAACTGATACTCTCTGACATCTGTTAGTGAGGTAGGATGTAATCCAATCCAGAGCTTTATCGCTCAAGCCATATATCTTAAGCTTACGCAATAGCAGATCATGATTGACTAAATCGAAAGCTTTCCTAAAATCAATCATCACAGTCCCAACAAGTTGGTCATTATCAATAGCCTGTAACCACATTTCAGTGAGTTTTGTGAGAGCAGTTTGGCAGAAATGTTTTGGCCGAAAACCAGATTGATTTTCTGACAGTAGGTCATGAGCAGAAATAAATGTATAAAGCCAGTTATGTACATGTTTTTCAAGTATTTTCGAAATAGTTGGGAGAATGGAAAATAGTTTTCTGTGTGATTGACAGACTTAGTTTTATGAAGTGGGTATACCTTGGCTTCCTTCCATACCTGAGGAAAAGTGCTGGTTGTAATACTAAGATTAAGTATCTTGGTTAAGGAAGGGGCAATAACATATGCACTCATTTTGAGGAACTTGGGGCTGATTCCATCAAGTCCTGTACTCTTAGATGCATCTACATGTAGATTGTGAAGGTAAGTAAAGACATTTTCCGTCGTTATTGGAGGTATAGAGAAAGTGTTACCGGGTGGCAATCTAGATGAAGTAAACTCCTTCAGCTTGTCCAGTGTTGGTTTAGGGTCCAGACTTTCCCTTGGTAATAAACGTTCAGCAGTATGAATGAAAAAGTTGTTAAATTCATTTGCGATATCCTGGGGATGATGAAGATGTTTGTCGTCTGTAATTAGATCTGTTGGGGAAGAATTTGAGGGTTTCATGTTTAATTGATTTAAAACTTTCCATATATTATGACTTTTGTCTTTGTTATTTTCAATGATTGATTTGAAGTGATCTTGCTTAGCTTTATGTATAAGGCTGTTTACTGAATTCTTAACTTGTTTGTTTTCATCAGATTTTGACAATTTATTTCTCTCTGCAATAGCAGACACAATTTCTTCAGATAGCCACTCTGGCTGTTTCAAGCGCTTCACTCTCCTCTGCCTTACAGGAGCATGTTGGTCTAAAATAGCTAGGTAGGTGTCAATCCATGCAGCAAGTGCATCTTCCGGAGAAAACTTGTCCTCAATAACTGACCAGTCAGCAGATGCTAGATCAGCACAGAATTCACTCTCTTTGAAGTGTTTCATAGCCCTGTAAGTGATGTTCTTATGTAAAAATGATTTGTAGTTGTAATTGCATTTACGGGCTAGAAATATGGGGTAGTGGTCACTGAGCTGGAAGTTAGAGACATCAGAGTAGTATATATTTTCTGGGTTTGTAGTGTAGATGTGATCGATCAGTGTTTGTGATGTAGAAGTTACGCGGGTTGGTTTAGTAATGAGTTGAGAAAGTGTGAAGGATTCAGTAATTTCAGCCCATTTGTTTGGAGTGTTTTCTAGAGTATTTATGTTGAAATCCCCGAGGAGAATAATTTCTTTGTCCTCAGAGTAAACTCTGCTCATGATATCTTCATATTGTTCGAACCAGCTGACAGGGGCATTTGGTGGACGATAAACAAAGCCAACAATAAAGGGTTTTGCATTGTGGAACTGAATTTCTAGCCAGATAATTTCAAGCGAGTCATTTTCTAGATCAACCCTCATGTAGGGCACCGAATCGGAAATATAGGTGAGTACACCACCTCCCCAGCGTTTTTTCCTGTCCTTCCTTTCCGACTTATAACCTGGGATCTGAATCAGTTTATCACTGTGCCTCATTTTAAGGAACGTCTCGGTGAGTCCCAAAATGTCGATTTCCTTTTTAGGTTTTGTGAGGAGGATATTAAGTTGATCAGTTTTGGGAATAAGATGCCTGATATTTAGATGACCGATCCTTAAACCTTTAGAAGGGAGACCAAAGTTCACAGACTCTGTTAGAAAGTTTGCCCTCAACTGCCATAGTCTTTGTTCAGAACAGATTGGGAAGATGGTTTCTGATTTCACATGGTCATTGGCAAAACAAAAAATACTTAAATAGCAAAGGAAATTATTCGGAAGAACATCAAAGTAAGAGAATGTTGATAAAGCTAGTAGCGCTGGATTCGGGACTATCGTTAAGCAATGAGTTATTATTGATATTTTTCTCCAAATTCAGTTTCTTGCTGGTTCTACGTTTCTTGGAACAATTTTTGAATGACTTGCAATGTTCATCACCATGCAAGGCAGTACGTGTACCTGTAACATCACAGTCTGATGTAATAGAGTTCACAGAATAATCATTGTCAAAGTTTGGGAACTGTATAGTGTCCATAGAGTCAACAAGTTGAGCAAAGTGATTGAACATTGGGACAGTGTAGGTAAATGAGCTATCACTAATACTAATAGCACTGCATGATTTATCACATCTGTTAATGGAACTATGAGCATCACAGACAGCTTCCATGAATGTGCATGTTAACACACTCGTACAGTTCTTAGGATCATCACAGTGTACGACTAAAGGGTCAGATGCATATATGGCACTATATCGGGCTGCCTCTTCATTGCCAGAATCCTAGTAATTATATAGATAACAGAATTTACTTTTATGACCTGTGGAATTGCATTCCCAGCACTGCACAGCCTGACTGTGTTTACATTGTCTGTGCGTGTGTCCGGTCTCACCACAAAAGTCACAACAGATCACACCTTCGGTAGGTGTATCCCTTGGTTTTGTTCCAAGAGTTGGTTTCAAGATTTCGAACACCTACTTGAATTGTCATTTCTATAAAGCTGTGACTGTGAAGACTTCCGAGAAATTAGTAAAGCAGTTAAAAGCCTAGTATTGCATTTTGTCTGAACCCCACGTGAGTAATTATAAAGGTCTGAGGTACCTGAGTGAAATATTTATGCATATTCATCCTGAAAAATCATCTTTGCCGCGTAATCTCACAGTCAGACCTGATACATAGAAGATGGAGGAGGGTTATGCAAACAGCACTAACTTCCTCATTGTGTACTAGTAGGTTTATTATGAGGCATAAATATAATCACAACAGAACACTGAATATATTGATATCGAAATAAATATTCGATTTAATGTCAAACATCACTAATGGGTCGATTCCAAAAATCGACTGAAAATTAAATTTTCCCACTTTCTAAATTTTCTGTGGGCTATATTATTGCCTCAAACTTCATTTTTCTTTCCGACATCTCCAATTATGCTATATTGATATAAGTAGTAGAGAGACGGCACGAAGGCATGCGTTTTCCAGGGAGGTAACTCTTGGTTCCCTTTTTTGCAGGTTAAAGGTATAGGGGACGCCACATCGCCTTTCACCTCTGTGGCGCCAGGGGGCGCCACCAGCTCAAGGTCACGTGGAGGTCAAAAGTAGTTCCGGCAACCTGTAACCTTTGTATTCCTGCGCGGACAGAAAGTAGTCCCATGTCAACCAAGTGATTTCCAATGTTAATGTATACGGGGAATGCCTAAAAAGAGTATGGGAATAGACGTTTTGTGCCCAGGGTGGGTCCCTAGTGGACCGAATGGGTCGAGTGAGGTGTCAAAGTGAAGCGCTCCTCGAGGGCCATTCAACCATGGGTGGGTGCATGTAAAATTAGGATTTTTTCCCGAAAATATAAAAAGCGGAACACGGACTTTACCCCTAAAATAGGGGAAAACCCCTATCAACTCTAGCCAAAAGGGCTAATATCGGTCCCCGGGCTTATTGGGACCTGCCTATCCAGTCAATGGGGTGGGTGCATGTAAAATTAGGATTTTTTCCCGAAACTATAAAAAGCGGAACACGGACTTTACCCCTAAAATAGGGGAAAACCCCTATCAACCCTAGCCAAAAGGGCTAATATCGGTCTCCGGGCTTATCGGGGCCTGCCTATCATGTCAATGGGGTGGGTGCATGTAAAATTAGGATTTTTTTCCGAAAATATAAAAGCGGAACACGGACTTTACCCCTAAAATAGGGGAAAACCCCTATCAACTCTAGCCAAAAGGGCTAATATCGGTCCCCGGGCTTATCGGGGGCTGCCTATCAAGTCAATGGGGTGGGTGCATGTAAAATTAGGATTTTTTTCCGAAACTATAAAAAGCGGAACACGGACTTTACCCCTACAATAGGGGTCTGTATTATACAATATAAGGGAAAATGCCTGTATAGGGTATGGGGATGGTCAAATTTTTTTTCGGTGTTACTATGGGTTGTGGGGTCTCGTTTTTCTCGTCTCGTCGAGAAAAATACAATGGGAGGGGTCCCGGAGCGAATCGGTGAAATTTTTGGGAAAAGTCACCGAGGTCTGTATATAGGCCCATAGGCTGGCCATGGGGGGTATAGGTCCAACCTGGGAAATTCACACACGTTCATTGTGATATGGGTTGCTTGGATTTGTTTTTCACGTCTCGTCATTTAGAACACGATGGGAAGGGTCTGGGAGCGCAACGGTGGAATTTTTGGAAAAGTACCATATAGCCCATATAGTCCCATACTGGCTATATGGGGGTATAGGTTCAACCTGAAAAATTCACACACGTTCATTGTGATATGGGTTGTTTGGTCTTGTTTTTCACGTCTCGTCATTTAGAACTTGATGGGAAGGGTCCCGGAGCGAAACGGTGAATTTTTTGGAAAAAGCTCACCGAGGCCTGGGTAGGCCCATAGGCTGGCTATGGGGTATAGGTCCAACCTGGGAAATTCACACACGTTCATTGTGATATGGGTTGTTTGGTCTTGTTTTTCACGTCTCGTCATTTAGAACACGATGGGAAGGGTTTCGAAGCGAAACGGTGAAATTTTTGGAAAAAGTTTACCGAGGCCTGGGTAGGCCCATAGGCATATACTGCATGGCTATGGAGGTATAGGTCCATACGGGGTGAACGTTTTGGGGTCTAGGTGAGCCCCTTATGATCCTATGGTGTCGTATGAGGTCTTATTTTGAAGCTCCCGTGGAGTTTGTAATGTATCGACTAATGGTTCGTCCGTGTGCAATAGTCTGCGCATGCGCAGTCTGGCCGTAGTATAGAAAGCAGGCATGTTGGGGGGCATGTGGGGGTGTGTTTGGGGTAGAGATGGACCACTATGGGTCCAAATGGGTCGTGGGAGGTGTCAAAGTGAAGCTTGTGTGGGGTAGAGTCAGAATGGCGTGTTTTTAAGTGCAAGTCGCGTCAATCTGCGCATGCGCAGTTGGGTGTAGTAAGTAAAGTGGCCATTTGGGGGGTGCGTGGAGGTGTGTTTGGGGTAGAGAGGGACCATCCTTGGTCCGATTGTGTCGTGGGAGGTGTTATCTTGTAGCTCTCGGGGTGTACATCCCGATTTGAGGGATGTTCATGTCATCTGTGACGTCATCGGTGACGTCATCAATAGGAGTAGTAGTGAAAGTGGGCATTTTGGGGCAGTGAAGGAAGGTATTTGGTGTAGAGATGGACCATCCATATCTGTCACACATTATACCACATCTTTGTTGTGTTATACCACATCTGTCCTGCATTATACCATATATGTCCTGTATTATACCATACCTGTCCTATGTTATACAATATGTCCTGTATTATACCAAATCTGTCCTGTGTTGTACCATATTTGTTCTCTATTATACCATATATGTCCTGTATTATACCAAATCTGCCCTGTATTATACAGTATCTGTCCTGTATTATACCAAATCTGTGCTGTATTATACCAAATCTGTGCTGTATTATACAATATCTGTCCTGTATTATACAATATCTGTCCAGTATTCTGCAATATATGTTCTGTATTATATCAAATCTGTCCTGTATTATACAGTATCTGTCCTGTGTTGTACCATATATGTCCTGTATTATACCATATCTGCTCTGTATTATACAATATTTCTCCTCTATTATACCATATCTGTGCTGCATTATACCATATCTGTCCTGTATTGTACCATACATGTCCTGTATTATACCAAATCTGTGCTGTATTATACAATATTTGCCCTCTATTATACCATATCTGTGCTGTATTATACCATATCTGTCCTTAATTATACCATATCTGTGCTGTATTATGCAATATCTGTCCTGTGTTATACAATATCTGTCCTGTATTATACCAAATCTGTCCTGTTTTGTGTCATATTTGTCCTGTATTATACATTATATGTTCTGTATTATACCAAATCTGTACTGTATTATACAGTATCTGTCCTGTATTATACCAAATCTGTGCTGTATTATACAATATATGTTCTGTATTATACCAAATCTGTCCTGTATTATACCAAATCTGTGCTGTATTATACCATATCTGTCTTGTATTGTACCATATATGTCCTGTATTATACAATATATGTTCTGTATTATACAATCGGATAGCCGTTGTCGTGAATAACAACAAGTTCAGCAATGTTCATACAGTTTATTATCCCCAATGTTACATCATACTCAGGCTGGGGGAGCCGCCCTGGGCATGTTTGGTATGTTCACAGCAAAACAAATTGAAATATCAAACACCATGTTTTATTATTTAACGCACCGTCACATTAGGCAGAAGCGTGTACGGCATGTTATGGTATTCATCAGTGCATGGGTGAAGCCTTCCGCCGATGGGGTGGTCGGTCAGCTTGGTAACGAAAAACGTGACATTGGTCACCTTCTCCACTGTGCACTTGGTGTTGGGGCGTTGTTGTTGGGCCCATTCCAAGGGATCCACCGTGTCCAGTTTCTCCAGCATCGTCTCTAGCGACACTCGGTTAATGATGGTAAACGGTTGGTCAAATACCTGGATGTTCCTGCTCAGGTAAAAGTATCGGACTTGGACTGTCTCCTTATGCTGCAGCACATAACCAAACGCCAGATTCAATCTGAAGGCCGTAGTTTGGTCGTTGAAGATGGCTTCCACGTAGCTACGTAGACGGGCGAGGTCGGTCAGTCGGAAATTGTAGATATCTTGAATAGGGCGATGACGGTTGAAACATTGCCGTATCATGGACCAATGGCGCCGATAGATGTCACTCACTGGATGGGCGTCCTGTAACAGATCGCTAGGAACATTTATGGGCTCGTCCAGAAAATGTTCGATGTTGTCAGGCGTATGACTCGAAACCGTAACGGTGGGGTCCGGCTGGATATCCAGGCTCTTCTGAACTGTGGGTATAGGCGGGCTCTCCGTCATCGCATCACCAGTGGCGTTCGTCTCCCCGGGCTCATCTTCACTGGGTCTGACCTTCCGCGGCTCCTCTTCAGTGGAAAGTTGTCGCCCAAACCGTAGAGACGGGGCATGAATCAAACGCTGATGGCGTCTTAACTGACTGCGTCGTTTGAAGAGTTGACCACAATCCTTACAGTGTTCCGTCGCGCCCTCGTGGAATGAGCGTTCGTGGCGCAGTAAAGGATCCTTCCGATTAAATGACCGTGCGCAGGTTATACAAGTATACCGTGCATCGTTGTGGGTGGTGGGTGGAGGCCTTGTGGCGGTGCAAGTCGTGCAGACGAGTAAACTGCTTCTGGCAAGTTGTGCAAGTGAACATCTTGGTGGTTGACAGATTGTCTGATGAAACGGCCAGGCCGCTTCCCTTTTATAGCACGCTAGCTGGTGATCTATTTTTAGCACACTCAGTTCAACTATCCCCAAGTCGAGGGCCGAGCCGTGACATCTTCGGTAACCTCCGTGTCTCTTCGGGCACCTCCGTGACATCTTCGGTCACCTCCGTAACTACCCGGCTGTTCCCGTGTAAACCCGGATGGGTCTCCGTGTCTCTCCGGTGACCTCCGTGACATCTTCGGTCACCTCCGTGTCTCTTCGGTCACCTCCGTACCGTCAACGATCAGCATGTAGATATATAGAGTATGTACGACATGTTATGGTATTCATCAGTGCATGAGTGACGCATTCAGCCGATGGGGGTGGTCGGTCAGCTTGGTAACGAAAAACGTGGCATTGGTCACCCTCTCTACGACCCATTGTGTGTTGGGGCGTTGTTGTTGGGCCCATTCCAAGGGATCCACGGTGTCCAGTTTCTCCAGCATCGCATCTAGCGACGCCCGGTTAATGATGGTAAACGGTTGGTCAAATACCCGGATGTTACTGCTCGGGTAAAAATATCGGGCTTGGTCTGTGTCCTTATGCTGCAGCACATAACCAAACGCCAGATTCAACTTGAAGGCCGTAGTTTGATCGTTGAAGATGGCTTCCACGTAGCTGCGTAGACGGGTGAGGTCGGTCAGTCGGAAATTGTAGATATCTTGAATAGGGCGATGACGGTAGAAACAGTGCCGGATCATGGGCCAATGGCGCCGATAGATGTCACTCACTGGATGGTCTTCGTGTAACAGATCACTAGGAACATTTATGGGTTCGTCCACGAAGTGTACTTTGCCCTCCACGTCGTACAAAATCTGGCCCAAGGTCTTGTCGTCGGAATTTGACTGTTGAAATTAGGGCGACATCATCATCGGCCCTCGTGCGATGGGTGGGAGTTCCCCCTGTCTCGATATTGATGCCTACGGGCTCTTCTACCTGCAAACGTGGCTGCGGAACAGGGTGTCGTGTGCGTTGGTATCGCAGCAACAGACTGGTCAGTTTGAAAAGCCGACCACATTCTTCGCATGGACGCTTGGGTACTTCATGGCGTGCACGTGTGTGGCGCTGTAAATGATCCGGGCACTGAAACGACAGTGTACATATCGTACATCTATACCGGGCGGTTCCTTCGTGCTTGGTAGCCTCATGGCGGCGCAAGTCGTGCAGACGAGTGAATGATTTCGAGCACGTAGTACAAGTGAACATCTTGGTGGTTGACAGAGTGTCTGATGAAACGGCCAGGCCGCTTCCCTTTTATAGCACGCTAGCTGGTATCATGTTCGGGCACCTCCGTGTCTCTTCGGTGATCTCCGTGACATCTTCGGTGACCTCCGTGTTTCTTCGGGCATCTCCGTGACATCTTCGGTGACCTCCGTGACATCTTCGGGCAAACGTGTCTCTTCGGCCACCTCCGTGTCTTTTCGGGAAGTGACCGAAGAGACTCGGAAGTGAACGACATTGTGGGGAAAATCCCACAGACAGGTCAGTACATGTGCTATCATGTTCACACTCCGTCACCGAAAAGACACGGACTGAAGATGGCGGACCTCGCCCGGTGGTGGTGGTGGTGGTGGGAGCTCCCGTGTGGCAGAGCTCTTGGATCGGAGCTCTTGGAGCTCAGAGCGTGCGGAGCTCAGAGCTCGGAAGTGACATTTGCATATGACCTTCTGTGAGGTCACTTCCCCTTCCGCTCACGTGACCGGAGCTGACCTTTGACCCCGGCGCGCGCTAACAATACCGGATAAAATTGCGCGCCGGGGTCAAAGGTCAGCTCCGGTCACGTGAGCGGAAGCGGAAGTGACCTCACAGAGGTCATATGCAAATGTCACTTCCGAGCTCTGAGCTCCACACGCTTTGAGCTCCAAGAGCTCCGATCCAAGAGCTCTGCCACACGGGAGCTCCCACCACCACCACCACCACCGGGCGAGGTCCGCCATCTTCAGTCCGTGTCTTTTCGGTGACGGAGTGTGAACATGATAGCACATGTACTGACCTGTCTGTGGGGTTTTTCCCACAATGTCGTTCACTTCCGAGTCTCTTCGGTCACTTCCCGAAAAGACACGGAGGTGGCCGAAGAGACACGGAGGTGCCCGAAGATGTCACGGAGGTCACCGAAGATGTCACGGAGATGCCCGAAGAGACACGGAGGTCACCGAAGATGTCACGGAGATCACCGAAGAGACACGGAGGTGCCCGAACATGATACCAGCTAGCGTGCTATAAAAGGGAAGCGGCCTGGCCGTTTCATCAGACACTCTGTCAACCACCAAGATGTTCACTTGTACTACGTGCTCGAAATCATTCACTCGTCTGCACGACTTGCGCCGCCATGAGGCTACCAAGCACGAAGGAACCGCCCGGTATAGATGTACGATATGTACACTGTCGTTTCAGCGCCCGGATCATTTACAGCGCCACACACGTGCACGCCATGAAGTACCCAAGCGTCCATGCGAAGAATGTGGTCGGCTTTTCAAACTGACCAGTCAGTTGCTGCGACACCAACGCACACGACACCCTGTTCCGCAGCCACGTTTGCAGGTAGAAGAGCCCGTAGGCACCAATATCGAGCCAGAGGAACTCCCACCCATCGCACGAGGGCCGATGATGATGTCGCCCTAATTCAACAGTCAAATTCCGACGACAAGACCTTGGGCCAGATTTTGTACGACGTGGAGGGCAAAGTACACTTCGTGGACGAACCCATAAATGTTCCTAGCGATCTGTTACACGAAGACCATCCAGTGAGTGACATCTATCGGCGCCATTGGCCCATGATCCGGCACTGTTTCTACCGTGTGCTAAAAATAGATCACCAGCTAGCGTGCTATAAAAGGGAAGCGGCCTGGCCGTTTCATCAGACAATCTGTCAACCACCAAGATGTTCACTTGCACAACTTGCCAGAAGCAGTTTACTCGTCTGCACGACTTGCACCGCCACAAGGCCTCCGCCCACAACGATGCACGGTATACTTGTATAACCTGCGCACGGTCATTTAATCGGAAGGATCCTTTACTGCGCCACGAACGCTCATTCCACGAGGGCGCGACGGAACACTGTAAGGATTGTGGTCAACTCTTCAAACGACGCAGTCAGTTAAGACGCCATCAGCGTTTGATCCATGCCCCGTCTCTACGGTTTGGGCGACAACTTTCCACTGAAGAGGACCCGCGGAAGGTCAGACCCAGTGAAGGTGGGCCCGGGGAGACGAACGCCACTGGTGATGCGATGACTGAGAGCCCGCCTATACCCACACTTCAGAGGAGCCTGGATATCCACCCGGACCCCACCGTTACGGTTTCGAGTGATATGCCTGACATCAAACATTTTCTGGACGAGCCCATAAATGTTCCTAGCGATCTGTTACAGGACGCCCATCCAGTGAGTGACATCTATCGGCGCCATTGGTCCATGATACGGCAATGTTTCAACCGTCATCGCCCTATTCAGGATATCTACAATTTCCGACTGACCGACCTCGCCCGTCTACGTAGCTACGTGGAAGCCATCTTCAACGACCAAACTACGGCCTTCAGATTGAATCTGGCGTTTGGTTATGTGCTGCAGCATAAGGAGACAGTCCAAGTCCCGATACGTTTACCCGAGCAGGAACATTCAGGTATTTGACCAACCGTTTACCATCATTAACCGAGTGTCGCTAGAGACGATGCTGGAGAAACTGGACACGGTGGATCCCTTGGAATGGGCCCAACAACAACGCCCCAACACAAAGTGGACAGTGGAGAAGGTGACCAATGTCACGTTTTTCGTTACCAAGCTGACCGACCACCCCATCGGCTGAATGCTTCACCCATGCACTGATGAATACCATAACATGCCGTACATACTCTATATGTCTACATGCTGATCGTTAACTTGAGCTCAGTAAACACTTGTACCTAATGTGACGGTGCGTTAAATAATAAAACATGGTGTTTGATATTTCAATTTGTTTTGCTGTGAACATACCAAACATGCCCAGGGCGGCTCCCCCAGCCTGGGTATGATGTAACATTGGGGATAATAAACTGTATGAACATTGCTGAACTTGTTGTTATTCACGACAACGGCTATCCGATTGTATAATACAGAACATATATTGTATAATACAGGACATATATGGTACAATACAGGACAAATATGTATAATACAGCACAGATTTGGTATAATACAGGACATATACTGTATAATACAGGACAGATTTGGTATAATACAGAACATATATTGTATAATACAGCACAGATTTGGTATAATACAGGGCAGATACTGTATAATACAGTACAAATTTGGTATAATACAGAACATATATTGTATAATACAGGACAAATATGGTACAAAACAGGACAGATTTGGTATAATACAGGACAGATATTGTATAACACAGGACAGATATTGTATAACACAGGACAGATATTGCATAATACAGCACAGATATGGTATAATTCAGGACAGATATGGTATAATACAGCACAGATATGGTATAATAGAGGGCAAATATTGTATAATACAGCACAGATGTGGTATAATACAGGACATATATGGCACAATACAGGACACATATGGTATAATGCAGCACAGATATGGTATAATAGAGGAGAAATATTGTATAATACAGAGCAGATATGGTATAATACAGGACATATATGGTACAATACAGGACAGATTTGGTATAATACAGAACATATATTGCAGAATACTGGACAGATATTGTATAATACAGGACATATATTGCAGAATACTGGACAGATATTTTATAATACAGGACAGATATTGTATAATACAGCACAGATATGCTATACCACAGGACAGATATTGTAGAATACAGCACAGATTTGGTATAATACAGGACAGATACTGTATAATACAGGGCAGATTTGGTATAATACAGGACATATATGGTATAATAGAGAACAAATATGGTACAATACAGGACAGATTTGGTATAATACAGGACAGATATTGTATAACATAGGACAGGTATGGTATAATACAGAACATATATGGTATAATGCAGGACAGATGTGGTATAACACAACAAAGGTGTGGTATAATGTGTGACAGATATGGATGGTCCATCTCTACACCAAATACCTTCCTTCACTGCCCCAAAATGCCCACTTTCACTACTACTCCTACTGATGACGTCACCGATGACGTCACAGCTGACGTGAACATCCCTCAAATCGGGATGTACACCCCGAGACCTACAATATAACACCTCCCACGAAACAATCGGACGAAGGATGGTCCCTCTCTACCCCAAACACACCTTCACGCACCCCCAAAATGGCCACTTTACTTACTACACCCAACTGCGCATGCGCAGATTGACGCGACTTGCACTTAAAAACACGCCATTCTGACTCTACCCCACACAAACTTCACTTTGACACCTCCCACAACCCATTTGGGCCCATAGTGGTCCATCTCTACCCCAAACACACCCCCCACATACCCCCAACATGCCTGCTTTCTATACTACGGCCAGACTGCGCATGCGCAGACTATTGCACACGGACGAACCATTAGTCGATACATTACAAACTCCACGGGAGCTTCAAAATAAGACCTCATACGACACCATAGGATCATAAGGGGCTCACCTAGACCCCAAAACGTTCACCCCGTATGGACCTATACCTCCATAGCCATGCAGTATATGCCTATGTGCCTACCCAGGCCTCGGTGAACTTTTTCCAAAAATTTCACCGTTTCGCTTCAAAACCCTTTCCATCGTGTTCTAAATGACGAGACGTGAAAAACAAGACCAAACAACCCATATCACAATGAACGTGTGTGAATTTCCCAGGTTGGACCTATACCCCATAGCCAGCCTATGGGCCTACCCAGGCCTCGGTGAGCTTTTTCCAAAAAATTCACCGTTTCGCTCCAGGACCCTTCCCATCATGTTCTAAATGACGAGACGTGAAAAACAAGACCAAACAACCCATATCACAATGAACGGGCTATATGGTACTTTTCTAAAAATTCCACCGTTGCGCACCGAGACCCTTCCCATCGTGTTCTAAATGACGAGACATGAAAAACAAATTCAAGCAACCCATATCACAATGAACGTGTGTGAATTTCCCAGGTTGGACCTATACCCCCCATGGCCAGCCTATGGGCCTATATACAGACCACGGTGACTTTTCCCAAAAATTTCACCGATTCGCTCCGGGACCCCTCCCATTGTATTTTTCTCGACGAGACGAGAAAAACGAGACCCCACAACCCATAGTAACACCCACAAAAAAAATTGACCATCCCCATACCCCATACAGGCATTTTCCCTTATATTGTATAATACAGACCCCTATCGTAGGCGTAAAGTCCGTGTTCCGCTTTTTATAGTTTCGGGAAAAAATCCTAATTTTACATGCACCCACCCCATTGACTTGATAGGCAGCCCCCG
>JAVTVY010008786.1:0-48283 GCA_036873755.1 Hanleya hanleyi | reverse complement strand
GATCCGCGTATTCATTTTAGATTATGTGCATACTGAGAAGTCTGCCTCCGCCGTTTATCTCCAACAATAAACATACCGGGTACTGAAAGTATTTAACGTTTTAGAAAATCTGTCCAACTTGATCCCCACGTTTATCTCCAACAATAAACATGTGGAAAATCTGCCCCCTACATTTATCTCCAGCTATTAATGATAAACTAAAAAATCGCGGCGGCTCAGCTCTCATGTCTATTGTCGTTCCGGAAATAGTGGAAAATCTGCCCCACTTGATTCTCAGATTCATAGTCTAAAACCACCAGAAAATCGTTCCACTCGGTCCCCACCTTATGGAATGTCTGTCAGACTTGATCCTACGTTAACAGTTAACTAGAAGTCTTCCAAACTCTAAAAACGCCTCTGCAACTTTACACTAAAAATGTTGGTATTTTCTCAGAAAAGAATGGTAATAAATTTTATTCCAACAGATGCCACAGTCGAATATTGTTGGGAATAATACATTGATTGTTTCATGTTTACAAAACCGGTGAGGTAACAGCTGCATCGTTGGAGGAACATTAACACAGACAATGTGATGATGTTATCAATTATTAATCTTATTGAAGTAGAGACAAATTTCTAGTTCCAGGACCTTTGAGTCTAATACTTAATTGTTAACATCAGCCAAAATACTGAAGCAAGACGAGATGAAGAATGTCAATCCAGGTTGTCCTCTCCATTTTGAGTGAGGAATGCGTTCTGATAAAACTACCTATTTGCTATATTCTCTGTATTTTATATTTATCGTCTTCATTTAGCTCTTTATTTCAACTGAGATTGCGATGTGCAATTCCCGGGGTGTTATGTAAGGTAACAGATCGACCGAGGGAGCGTGCTTTGATTTTAAGACAATGTGACTGAAGCCTAATCAATTATTCAGACTAGGTTTACTCAAATAAAAACAACCATTCACAGTTTGCTCACGTTTCGAGAGAAGGTACTTGCGTACTTACTGGCGTTGGATGTCAGCTGATGGACCATATGGATGGATGCTCAAAAGTATCAATTCATGCGAATATATACTTCACGGATCAGGTGACTGAGCGAACAAAAAGAATTTCTGTCAGGGTAACCACAATCTGGTAAGAGAAGAAATGTCTTGTTAGCATAGCACGAGATGCTTCAGTTACCATGTCATATTAACGTCGCCAAGAGTCTGAATTAGATTATTTGGCCGAAAACATTGCGAACATCCTCTTTCACAGCTCTTTACCTATCCACCCTACTCATCAGAATCGGGAATATTGAATCCTCAAATACTCATCCGCATGTATCTCTCAAATTAACAGGTTATAGTGACATTTTCCGAATCAATCTGTTCACTGACAAAAGAAAATCCAATTCTCCTGAATGTTATCATACATGCTACATGTATATTCTTTATCCACTTTGTCTTCAAACCGTCAGTTTCAATAATGGGTTGCATGGTTCAAATTCACGTGTCTCGATATTAAATACGCGTCCTCTATCTAAACTTAAACTCTGTCCACGTTCCAGGACAAAGGGAGTTAAGAGTGCCAATGATCATTCATGTCTAATCTTAAAGATATGTTCAATCTTATTGGAAAGAAAATCTCATCTAGAACTGTTCCAATGCGAAATATTACTTGCGATACTGTGATACTGTGATACTGCGATACTGCGATACTGTGATACTGTGATACTGCGATACTTTGTTCAAGTGTACTAATCTATCTTACTATACATATTCGGGTTTTGAAATTAAGCTCTCAGTCTGCAGTTCAGCAAATGGGAAGGAGATCTGGTGTTACGAACTTAACTAGCTAATTTCATTCTATGATTTACGATTCTAGCTGCAGTGAAATGTCCCGCTACAATCCGGCTTATATATCTTTTTTCCGCCGGTTCAGGCGAGGTCGTCTTAACTATACAGGTAAAATCTCACATATAAGCAATGTGAATCAATTCTATATCTTAGCATGCACACGGGGTGAATATTGCTCAGAATGTACCTAAAAGTTCAGGTCACATTCAGTCACATGTATGTGACAGACGTACAAGCGACAATTTTAAGCAGTGAGTATAGTAAAACCAAAAATGCCTTCTACCTCGGGATTCAATATTGCTTGAGGATATTCCATTCAAGACAATTGAACACCATGTGGGAAGATGACCTGAAATATTTTTCCTCAAATCAAGTTAAATAAATTTGCTTTGTGCAGAAAGATGTATTTGATGTATATAAGTATCTATAAACGGTATACGGTCAGTCATATTATCATCGGAGTGCTCCAATACTACGCGATCGTTTAAATGTATTTGGCTAAGCTGACATCTATTGCCGAATTTCCTTTACGACGGGTCTCTCTTGATTGTCCAGACGCCGATAACCAGTCAGCAACAGTTCATTTTCCTTAGATCCCGTCTCAGTCATCCTAAAGTCAGTTATCAAGAATAGGAATAAATCAGATAACAGGCTTATGTTGCATCTGCTTCAATAACTCCAATCTGTCGTCTGGAGTGAAACAATAAGTTGAACAGTATAATTTCATTATGAACGTCCATGAGGATTGAGCTCGCCAACGGTATACAATATCACCCTCACTTCAGAGGGAGAATGGTCAAGGACTTCCTTTCCAGTCGTCATAGTTTATTAAGATAATGAAAAGCTAACTCTTCTGACAGCCTGTGTTCTATATAGTTTTCCATGTGTACATACAAACTGACTCCAAGGGAATTAAAGATAGCACACAAAGGAATTAAGACTCGTGACCCTGAGATGAATAGGTAATACATATTTGCTAACAGGTGACTCGATTGGGCTATTACATCATCGTTCCTAAATATTTGTATCTTATACCACTTAAGCCCGTGCTAGGGACCATGTGGTGATGCCATTCAATATGTCCACATAATCAGCAACAATAAAATCATGACTGGGATTAAAATCATGACGGGGATCACTTTCGGTTCTTGTGATGATTTTTTTAAAAATATTTAGTCAGTGTATTTCTCTGTGGATCATAAAACTTTTTGTCAGTACTCCGGCATCGTTTTCCACCACCCTTTTAATGTTGCGATTAATAAGTACTTTTAACCATATTCCCTTATAAGTAATCATATATCTCCATTTTTTCCGAGGAAGCATTTCTTTGATGAATTTCATTTGCTGTGTATATATGGGACAATGTGCGATTCTTGTAGAAGTTAAAAGAAGGAATGCAAACGTTCGTGTAATACTAAGGAAGGGAAATTTTATCATATCTATGTCTACACAGTTAGCTGCTGATGGTGAATCCTTTATGACAGTACACATTCTTCAGATTTGTCCATTTCCACTCCAACCTCTCGAAATTAGAAACTATAGCACGAACAGGTCTCCCATTATTATATCTTGGCGACAATGAGCTCATAAAGTTTTCTGGCTATAAACGATTTTGTCTAGACAATTCTCTTGTGTATGATACACAGGTGACAATTTCTCGTTTTTAACCTTTATCAGAAACATATATAAAACTATCTTCAAACTAACCACAGTCCAAATAGCAATGAATGAATACATCCCTGTGAAATTCCCTGAACCTATCTACAATTGAAATGCCTTCTCTACTCTTTGTTGAGATTTCACTTCCATGCATACTTCCAGAAAGTTTTCTAATTTGCCCAATCTAAAAGGCATATTGACTTCTAAAACAGACAGCATATATGATATCGAAATGGGTTGATACTAAAATTGCGTAACGTAACTAAATAACAAGATCACTTTTCGCTAGGAAGTTATCGATATACCCCTTTGGGCACGGCAGTCTGATCATCTTGATATATTCTGCCATTTACAGTTACTTAAACAGGCTCCCTCCCAATCGTTGATTTATGAATAGCGAACTGATTGGTTGTGAGCAGGTAGAGGTACTGTTTCTGTACATTCGAGCACCGATATACTAAAAAATATCATTCAATACAAGAGAGAATTCTAACGACATATCTAGCCCGCCAATGTACTACATTTTAGCGTAACCCATTTCAGAATGATGTCTGGTCATAATTATTCTTCTGTGTGCATATAGCTTGGGGAATATAGAGAATATTCCGATCAACGTATGTATCTACTAAACAGTTTTATCTAGATGGTAGTAAAAGCTTGCTTCGTAAATCCTGACTCAGTGTATCATCAGATAGTTCAAGATAGTTCACACATCTCCACAACTCTTTCCCATTTCTTTGGTTTTGTGTGTTAGTATTCTTCTTGCAAACTTCCTATGATAGACCGGTGGGCTCCGGATCTACCTTGCAGCTTGAGATTTTCCGACAAGATTCTAGGTAATACATCCCTCATAATTACTGATAATGGTGGTCTTGTTGGATTCAATAATAAAGACCATTACGTTGCTTTCATACTGCTTCAAGCCATCACGCACGACACAGAGAAAATGACCATTTCCCAAACACGCAAACAGACCGAATAACGAGAGTCTTTAGCATTATTATCTAATGGACACATGAAAAAAACGAAATCCTAGAATCAATAACATATTGTGGTTGGTGATGTCTTTCGGGTATGGCTTAATTTGAAACAGAGGATTACAGAGAGCATGCATGGTCAAATTGTGGGTGAGGAAACTCATTGGGAAACTGTCATGCTTGACCATTTTGTGAACGAGTGACTGAGTGAGTGAGTAGGATTTATCGTCGTTTTTCCAACATTTTTTTCAGTCATAACACGACCGTGCCTACATGTGCCAGAACACGAGAGTGTCCAGAGTTCCTATTATCCTGGACACTGATCAGCCCAGCGAGTATACCCAGAACCGGTGTGCCCAACGTGATACGCCGTACCTACAACCATGGCCTTGCAGTCTGCCAACTTTTATATTTGTCCTCTGTACGAACCTTATCTAATAAAAAAAAATACCGATAACCCCGAATGCTCGTCTTGATACGTATAAGCGAAGAGTCGAGAAATTACTAGAATTAAGCATCGTATTCTCCGGATCGATTGTGGGTTATCCGTGGACGACGGCTGCCGAATGTCACCTGACCCAATAAATATTTAACCCGCATCCTCAAATGATGGATACATGGCAGCATACGCTCATAAATCATGAAGACAATGTAAATCCCCTCAATTGTTTGGAAGAAATTTTAAGTTCAGAGATCAATCTAACTTCTCGTGTACCAGGCTCATCTCTGCCAGCTATAGAAATGAGGACGAGTTTTTAACAGTTTTCCATTTTACTTGATCTGCAATTAGCGTCGATCCGTCAAGTGATAATCGTTTTAAAATACTGTCGTTTCATGCCTGTGATGGATATGACTGATAAGTACAAGAAGACGCACAAATTCCAAGATAACGAAGACAAACACGATTACTAAAAGCTATAACATTGAAATCCAGTGCCTGTATATGTATATTTGATCTGTTCACATAATATGATTACAAATACAATTGATAGTATAATAGTATTTGCCATAAGAGGTGCTGAGTTTAAAAAGCGAATGTTTCTCATTGTCTCTATTCCTGTAATTGTAGCGATATGTGAGTCTATTGACACGTGAGACATGCCTTTTGCGATCATATAAAAGTGGCAGCCAACACCAAAATGAACGCTCAGTGGTTTAATCCACAAGCGTCTGGTCCGTCATTCATAATTCAGCCGTCGTCCATTGAAGAATATCCGCGTCCATAATCCAAGGAACTATTCCATATTACATATAACAGTATTAGCCCCAAAAAGACAATCATAGTATACATGAACATAGGGTTTGCCGAACAAAATCTCTCTTGCATTCTTGAGTTCCTCATCTGGATAAAAGGTTTCCGCACAACAACGAATCTTATACTTCGACTCCTGAAGCACAAATCACCAGGATACTAATATTAATTATGGAGATCAAGAGGCATGTATGGAATGCACCTGAGAGTAATCGAATTATGTTATGTTTTCTTGGGTGAAATCTCCTTATGTGAGTAAATAATTCCATCTCTGATGTTTTTTAAATCCTGGATAAAATAGTCGATAGTCATGTTCCCTAAGGAAAGACTTAATGTTCAACTAATGCCAACATTATTCGATCACCATTGAAAATAAACAGGGCCAAGGCCTGTTCGATATAATCTAGGGAACTCGATAGAATTAGTTTGCTGTAATAACTGATTCAATTTGCTAAGCAATTTTGAAGTCATAAAAATTGCGTGGAATCCATTTAAAATATTTGTACAATAATTTAACGAAGGTTAAGAATTAATGCGAATAACGAACGTGGTTTCTGAAATACAAGCGACAAAACCGACAGTCAAGAATTTCGCCGCATCCACCTTAAACATTAAGCATACTGGAAAGTGTGCCCTCTTGAGCCCCACGTCCATCTTAAATAACATAAATACATATACTGTAAAGTCTGCCCACTTGATCACGATATTCATTGTAAACTATAGGAATATTGAAAATTGGAGCAATATGTAGAGGTGGGAAACATTGTCCACTCCACTTGAATCCCACATTCATCTCAGAGCAAAATAGCTGGGAAGTCTGTCCCCTTGACCCCATGCACCTTCTAGAATGTCTGTCCCACTTGATCTCATGTTAACAAGTACTACAAAGTCTATCAAATTCCAAAGACATGTCTGAAATTTTATACCATAAATATATTGTAAAGTCTTCCCAATTTCATCTCTGACTAAACGCACTTGAAAATATGTCATATTGAACAACACAACACTTGAAAATCTGCCTCACGCGTATCACACATTCTGGAATATCTGCCCAACTTGATTCATGTTCAACTTCAGAATTTCTAATAGACTAGAGGGTCATATTTTGAAAGTCCATCTAAATTGATACAAAATCCAAACTATAGCCATCCTGACTGAAAGTCTTCCCAACTTCATTCCTACATTCTGGAAAGTCTAACCCACTTGATTCCACAATCAACTTAAACTATGAAATAGTAAATGTCTGCTTAATTTGATCCCCACATTCAACAACTTACAACATCGAAGAAACTTCATTATCCATTCAAAAATATTGCGACCACAAATATGTAGAAACCCATCTAACTGATTGAATAATGCGCTTTATTTTTTTTCTCGTAAGTCCTAAAGGGAAGACTCCGTGGAATCTCCTCTAACAGGTCTTGGCTACGTCAAAGAGATTCAACATTCAACTAATGCGAACATTAGCTGATCCCATCAAGAGTGAATGCTAGGACCCGCCACAGGGGAAACAGATGAGATCCACGGAACAGGATTTGAACAGAAAGATTGTAAAATTGGAATTTTGTTTTGTTATTTAGTGCAGCTTATACAATTATATGGAAATATTCTTGGTATTCTGTGCGTGGATAAACGTGATTAGGCTCATTCAAAGAACTAAGCTGGTCAGCAGATCTGTTGTGAGTGACATGTATCGTTATATATATGGTAAAGTACAATGCCATCGAAAGCAATATCTCTGTCTAATGTATGAAATAGTTTAATTTTGAAATGTCTGACTTTACAAATTTCTCGGTATTGTGTTAAATTGCCTCCTTTAGGTTACAATTCGTTTCGGATGTTTAGACATTTAAACGGTCACCACTCTCTCTTACCCACAAGTCTCTTTCCAGGTATAATTATGTGCGAAGTCTGGTGAGCGTCATCAGTGATGGAGTAGCAACCTTGCCCTAGCAACCTTTCCCAAATGAGTTGAACCATCGTAAATTCAGCTTCAAGGATATCGTTCCTGGTGTTTGGTGACTGAAGACGCTTCTATTTTCTGCTAATACTGAAGCTCAAGGACATCAATACAGGTTGGTCAAAGCGCGTGACAAGAACTGGTATCTGGTATTCATGGAAATATATACAAAGAATATAATGAGAGCGTTTTGTGTTCCTGACTAGAAAAGGATACTGTAATTCCTATTTCAGTATTTGCTCATGGGAATATTTCTGAATATACGGGCTAGAAATCTGCAAAAGCTCAGTGTAATCAAGAAGAACTTTCGATGTTCGTTTTCAGAGAAAATCCCGCAGAAATTCCAGCTTGATTACAGAGAACTGTTAGTAATAAATGTAATAAAATATTGGGGATAGCTATGTCAACACGCCATGTTGAGATGTGCAAACAAAGATGTTGCCCAGGGCATTCCTTTTTGACTGATTACTTCTAACAAATTTTCATGATGAAACGTTATTTCGATACAGAATTGTATTGAGTTCCGTACAAAGCGATGTCATTGCTGTTAAGGCGATCGGAATAAAGGGTTGAGGGAAGCTTTAATTTTTTTTTGACAAAGCAGGTGGTTGGGGCAACAAGTAGTAGAAGCTTACAGGAGCACAAACAGTACTGGTATCCGCTGTTTGACGGTATCAGATACCTTCGCCGTTATCTTTTCATTGGTGTTGTCTTTATCTTGGTCCAGCTGAGATTACGTAGGACAACGTGGGTGCGTTACGGTCGAATACTACGTATCAGAGGAACCGAACCTTGATGCTGGAGAATTTGGGCAAGTCATCATCTGTTATTCGGACTTCAAGGGAGTATCCATCTAAATTCTCGTTATGTATGGCGAAAGAAATACTCGCGATTCGTTTATACAGGTCGGAGGCAGATGCATATCAGGCGCCAGGTGAATGATGGCCACAATAAATATGACGGGAAAATAAATTTTTATCATGGTCATCAAATTCGAACCATTTTTTTTTTTCGAAATAAACATTGCAGAAATGACAATAGTTCTCTCTCATTTACGTGCAATTTTGCCTCCCGGGCAAGGTTAAACAATGCACAACTTTGATTATCGAAGGAGCTGAATTCGGAAGACGGAAATTTTATTTCGGCATGGAAGTATGTCTTGTAAGAAGCTAATGTCAAATTTACCCCCGTCATCAAGATAAACCCCTAATTTCATCTTCAAAGCGTAGACTTGGAACTCAGAACATATAAATTTAATTGCACCTAATACGGGACATTCTCTCCTATCTTGTTCTTTTTCAACAACAAGTCTGGGAAACAGAAATTGATATACGCACGCCGACGGATGATCGTCACAAACGGTCAGATATAGAAAGCAATCGTAAACACAAAAGAACAAAGAGCTCCAAGATATTCGTATCGGTAAATCATGAATGCATTTAATGTAAGTATAAAAGAATACGGTTTACATACGGTTTGAAAGCAAGCTGGTAAACACAAACTTCAAAGGCGTAGAACGAGTAATGCTGAGACATCAACACAGAATTTCAAGTTTTTCCTCGTACCGTATATTCCAGGTGGGAAACAGACGAAACAGCCACGACACAAAACTTCAACTGACGAAACCCACACAGACAAAACTCCAATCATACAAAACCCAGACCAGACAACCCCCCCCCCCACATTAATTCTAAAATAAGGGGTAAATGCAAATATTTCGCTGTAGATCATTTTTTTTTACATGTAACCAGTTTTTCTCCACCCTTGTTGCGAATGACTTCCATTGTGAACGATAGTGAATGATAGCTCAGATTGATTGATTGAAATTGATGTTTAAGGGCCGCTTCTGGTACGGATTTCGCGGTCCATCAACTTAATGTTTTATTTATATTTCACATTACATTTTTTGTTCAATTGAGAATTGTGGAGTTTTGTAGGACTGTGTAACAGACGACCCCCAAATACCAAGGTATCTCCGTTGATGCAAAGCCTATTTTATTTCTGAATGTGTCGGTGACAATTTGGTCGAATGTTATATATATATTTCAAGCGATTGGTCGGCGTTGTGCCTCATGGGTATTTGTTCTGTATACGAACTTACATTCTATAAATACTCCCTCATTTGGGCCGGTTTTTTTTGTATCCGGTGGTTACGTAGTTCATTAACCAACATATGTCTTGATAGGGTTATTATATCATCGCTCTGAAAAATTTGTATCTAACATCGTTCAAGCCGGTGCTAAGGGCCATGTGGTCAAGCCGGTGCTAAGGGCCATGTGGTCAAGCCGGTGCTAAGGGCCATGTGGTCAAGCCGGTGCTAAGGGCCATGTGGTCAAGCCGGTGCTAAGGGCCATGTGGTCAAGCCGGTGCTAAGGGCCATGTGGTCAAGCCGGTGCTAAGGGCCATGTGGTCATGCCGGTGCTAAGGGCCATGTGGTCATGCCGGTGCTAAGGGCCATGTGGTCAAGCCGATGCTAAGGGCCATGTGGTCAAGCCGGTGCTAAGGGCCATGTGGTCAAGCCGGTGCTAAGGGCCATGTGGTCAAGCCGGTGCTAAGGGCCATGTGGTCATGCCGGTGCTAAGGGCCATGTGGTCATGCCGGTGCTAAGGGCCATGTGGTCAAGCCGGTGCTAAGGGCCATGTGGTCAAGCCGGTGCTAAGGGCCATGTGGTCATGCCGGTGCTAAGGGCCATGTGGTCATGCCGGTGCTAAGGGCCATGTGGTCAAGCCGATGCTAAGGGCCATGTGGTCAAGCCGGTGCTAAGGGCCATGTGGTCAAGCCGGTGCTAAGGGCCATGTGGTCAAGCCGGTGCTAAGGGCCATGTGGTCATGCCGGTGCTAAGGGCCATGTGGTCATGCCGGTGCTAAGGGCCATGTGGTCAAGCCGGTGCTAAGGGCCATGTGGTCAAGCCGGTGCTAAGGGCCATGTGGTCATGCCGGTGCTAAGGGCCATGTGGTCAAGCCGGTGCTAAGGGCCATGTGGTCAAGCCGGTGCTAAGGGCCATGTGGTCAAGCCGGTGCTAAGGGCCATGTGGTCAAGCCATTCAAGATGTTCATATGAACAGCTACACTAAAAGCGTGGCTGGGGTACAAATCATACATTGATCACATTTGGTTCTTGTGATGTTTTAGAAATATGCAGTCAGTATATCGATATGGCTGTGGGGTCTTATCAGTAAACTGGTATCTTTTTCTACCACCCTTTTAATAATTAATATATGAACAGTTTCTTTGTTTTGAACATAATGTGTTATGGGCTATGGGGCAAACGATCCACAATATTAAGGTATATCTGTTGCTATCATATCCTTCATTGAAATCAAAAGAAGAATTTGAATTCTGTTTCAGGAGCTATTCTGTCGTAGATTATATTACCGCAATCATCCAGGGGGGTTTAAGCATATTTACCAAGGTGAAATTAAGTTTTAGGTGTTGTGTTTCGTCCAGGAGTCTGGCGTTAGGTGATATTTACCCTACATTGGAATATAACATTTTGGACCTACTTGGGAGTAGCATCTCTTAGCCATGTGGTGATTTTGACATAACCTCGTTGTTTTATTTCAAACGGTAGAGTTTATTTATTTTTTATTGTTAACTTTGTATAGCCACCGTCCGTTTTATATCCTGATTGCAAACTTTCTGACATTTTGCAAGATATCTCGGGTTATTTGGTGACCCTTATCAGAAATATTACTGCTTGTGTGTAAAAAAATTGTGAATATTTAACAATGTTTATAAGTATTAATTTATCCAGTTGCCTTTAATTAAACAATAAATTATAAATGTGGAAGGCTTCTAGTTTAGTCCATCAGGGGAGGCCATGAACATTAAGGTAAGCCCCTCCCTCTTCAGATCTATCACCATATAACCATTTGGAGAGATCTTCATGCACAAGTCGACTTTTTCGTTCACAATTCGAACTATGAACGGATAGTTCGACTTATTTAGACGACAAAAAGATAATCATTCAAACCATTGTTACCGTCCTTGTATCAGTAGCAAACTGACTGGTAATTATAATATAGAGGTAAAGTTCCTCTACTTCAGAACATCATAAGAATTCCTTTGTATGCATATGGCATGGAGAGTACAAGGAATATTCCACTCGTTGTACGTATCTACTAATCATTCTTGTTCAGTGGGTGGTAAAAGCTTCCTTCGTAAATCCTGACTCCGTCATGAGATAGTTCAACATAGTTCACACAACAAATTTTCTCAGTATTGTTCTAGTATATTTCCTGATAGGCCGGTGGGCTCCGGATCAACCTAGCCGCTTAAGATTTGCAGACACGATTCTAGGTAATTCATCCTTGATAATTGCTGATAATGGTGGCCTTGTGGGGTTCAACACGCAACATAAAAGACCACTATTGTGTTGGTTTAAAACTGCTTCTAGCAAGGCCCAGAGAAACTGACCCTTTCCCAAACGCGCGCACGCACACACACTACTACTCACCGAATAACGATATTCTTTAACAATATTACCTAATGGACACCCGAGAAAATTCGGAAATCAATAATATATGGTGGTTATATGTCTTTTGTGTTTGGCTTCAGTTGAAACAGAGGATTACAGAGGACATACATGGTCAGATTGTTGGTGTGGAAATTCATTGGGAAACTGTCACACTTAACCATTTTGTGAGAGAATAATCTGCCAACTTTTTATATTTTGTCCGCTCTACAAATCTTAGCTAATAAAAAAAAACTACTGATCAACCCAATGTTTCGTCCTGGTCCATGTAATATAAGAGGAGAGTGGAGAAATTACTGCAATAGAGTATTTCTCAAATCGCTTATGGACTATCCGTGGACGACGGCCGCCAATACCGAATGTCACCTGACCCAGTATACTTAACACGCATCCTCAAACATGCATATTTGGTAGCATACACTTTTTATACAAGAGGACAATGTGAATCCCCTCAATTGTTTGGAAGAAATTGTAAGTAAAGAGATCAATCTAACTGCTCGTGTGTCAAGGTCATCTCTCCGAGCTATAGAAATGACGACGATATTTTAACAGTTCCCCATTTTTACTTGATCTGCACTTAGCGTCGATCCACCACGCGATAATTGTTTTAAAGTACTGTCGTTTCATAAAAGCCTGTGATGGATATGACTGATGAGTACAAGGTGGACACAAGAAGACGCACCAATTCCATAGATAAGGAAGACAAACACGATTACTAAAAGCTATAACACAGAAATCCATATACTATAACTGTTTGACTTAGTGCCTGTATATTTGATCTGTTCACATAATATGCTTACAGATACAATTGATAGTATAATAGTATTGCCATAAAAGGTGCTGGGTTAAAAAGGCGAATGTTTCCCATTGTCTCTCTTCCTGTAAGCATATAGGTACCATATAAAAATGGCGGCCAACACTCGAATAAACGCCCAGTGGTTTAATCCAGGCTTTGCCGAACAAAAGCTCTCTTACATTCTTGTTTTCCTCATCTGGATATAAGCTTTCCGTACAACAGCGAATGTTATACTTCGACTCCTGAAGCACAAATCACCAAGATGCTAATATTAATTATGGAGATCAAGAGGCATGTCCGGAATGCACCTGAGAGTAATCGAATAAAGTTATGTTTTATTGGGTGAAATCTCCTCATGTGAGTAAATAATTCCATCTGTGGTGTTTTTTTTTAAATCCTGGATAAAATAGTCGATATTCATGTCCCCTAAGAAAAGACTTAATGTTCAACTAATGCCAACATTATTCAATCACCAACGAAAATAAACAGAGCCAGCGCCTGTTCGAAATAATCTAGGAAACTCGATAGAATTAGTTTGCTGTAGTAATTGATTCAATGTGCTAAGCAATATAGAAGTCACAAAAAATGCGTGGAATCTATTTAAAATATTTGTACAATAATTTAGCGAAGATTAAGAATTAATGCGAATAACGAGCGTGGTTTCTGAAATACAAGAGCCAAAACCGACATTCAGTCGCTTTCGTCCAGTCAAGAATTTCGCCGCACCCACCTTAAACATTAAACATACTGGAAAGTGTGCTCACTCGATCCCCACGTCTACCTTAAATAACAAACATACATATACTGGAAAGTCTGCCCACTTGATCACGATATTCATTGTAAACTATAAGAATATTGAAAATTGGAGCAATATGCAAGAGTTGGGAAAGATTGCCCATCTCACTTGAATCTCACATTCATCTCAGAGCAAAATCGCTGGTAAGTCTGTCCCCTTGATCCCCATCCTGGATGATCCACCTTCTAGAATGTCTGTCCCACTTGAGCCCATGTTATCAAATTCCAAAGACACGTCTGAAATTTTATACCATAAATACCATCAAATTCATCTCTGATTAAACGCACTTGAAAATATGCCCACTTAAATTTGACAGTCATATTGAACAACACAACACTTGAAAATCTGCCACACGCGTATCACACATTCTGGAATGTCTGCCCAACTTGATTTTATGTTCATCTTCAGAATTCCAAATAGACTATAAGGTCTGCCAAACGTAGCCCACGTATTTTGAATGTCTACCTCGATTGATACAAAATCCATCTTAAACTATAGCCATCCTGACTGAAAGTCTAATCCACTTGATCCCACAATCAACTTACACAAAGAAAAGTAAATGTCTGCTTAATTTGATCCCAATATTCAACAACTTACAGCATCGAAGAAACTTCATTTTCCATTTAAAAAACTGCGACCGCAGATATGTAGAAACCCATTCATCTGATTGAATAATGCCCTTTATTTTTTTTGTCGCATGTCCTGGAGGGAAAACTCTGTTTAGCCTTGGCTACGTTGAAGAGATTCAACAGTTGATCCCATCAAGAATGACCCGCTTCAGGTGAAACAGAGAAGATCCACAGGAAGATTGCAAAATTGGAATTTTGTTTTGTTATTCAGTGCAGCTTTATAGAATTCATGGAAATATTCTGGGTAATGTGTGCGTGGATAAACGTGATCAGGCTCATTCAAAGAACTAAGCTGGATAGCAGTTCTGTTTGTGAGTGCCAATTATCTTTATATATATGGTAGAGTACAATGCCATCGAAAGCAATATCTCTGCCTAATGTACGAAATAGTTTAATTTTGAAATGTCTGTCTTTCTAAATTCCTGGGATGGTGTTAAGTTGCCTTCGTTAGGTTACAATTCGTTTCGCCTGTTCAGACATTTAAACGGTCACCACTCTCTCTTACCCACAAGTCTCCAGGTATGATTATGTGCGAAGTTTGGCGAGTTGAGAGTAGCAACCTTGTCCTGAATAAGTTGAAGCATGGTAAAATCAACGTCATAGTCCCTGGTGTTTGGTGGCTGAAAACGCTTTCATTTTCTGCTTTATACTTCCCTGGATCAAAGAAAGTAATCCAAGGTTTCAGTTCTCGCCACATGTTTGAATTTCTGGATCATTTCGGTATTTTCTTGAAATGTCCTCTGAAAACTGGGATCGTAGCGTAAACGATCTTTTGCGCTGTGATTCCTGTAACATGTGTCTAATTTAGCTGAACTCCAAGTAAGGAACCGTTGAACACTATGTGTATTACATCGCCAGGATGTTCAAATGAACAGTCACAAACACAGAGTGATTAAGATACATTATACCACGAAAAAAACAACGGCTTGGAAATTCATTCGGATAAAGAATTCTTGTCGGTGATAAGGATACTATGTACGAAATATCACAATGGCTTGATGCCTCCAATAAAAGCTGTTGACCGCTTCCATGTTGCAAGAAACTTGCTTGTGTTTCTTTTATTACCAATTCGAGCCTCGGCCTGTTTGAACTGGTGCTGACTGTCGAAGGTGAAAGTTATATCGATAATTGAAGCGGAAATTCTTTTGCGGACGACGGCTGACACTGAAGGTCGGATCTGACGCTGAACTACAAGATGATTATTCACCATTGTAAATAGGCGGTAAACAATTACATTAATATTACCTATAATATATTCCATTGCAGACGACGGTGTGGTGAATAATTATTATCGACAAAACATGATTCTGTTAACCTAATACTAGCGTCAGATCCGACAATCAGTACTCAGCCGTCGTCTATAAATAACTGGCGTGTCCATTTCATCAAACGATATAGACATCAAAGTCTGTGGTGGCATTGCTACCATGATTTGCTTTCAGTTCAAATAATTATACACGTGCTTGATCAATGTCCTCATTCCTTTATTTTCCACTACTGCACATTCCAATAATCCTCATATCAGAATATATTCACTCGAAGCAGCTCCGCTTATCAAACAGCTTGGTGCCAGCGAGCTTTGATTTCCCATTATATCAAATTGCTTTCATTAGAAGGTCCTCCTTAGTGATGCACTATTAGAAGGTTGCCATATTTACGCAGCGATGTAAATAGTTGTTAGAATGAAACAAATCCGTCTCTTCTCTTTGAACTTACAGCTGACCAGACACTCCGAACATATCGATTTGGATGTTCTATTTACCGAAATGGAGTTACATATTTGTAGTTTCCATCGTCGGTTCTTCACAAATTGTCAAATGGGAATCATATATTCAACTGATGACGTGGCATGGTTAAAGCTTATCCTCTATAAACATTTACAGAAGAAGCAGGTTTCAATATTTAAGAGTGCGGTTATCGAGATTGGATGTGTTTATCAAAGGGGTTCTGTCAATAGCATTCTATCACAAAGGCACTGTCATTGACAAGATGAGTAATGCAATTTCTCCTTTCGCTCATTGTACTCAAGTTTAGATCGTATATAATCTGATTAATGTATACTTAGAAATGAGTAAAACGCCTTTTATCATTATATGAATTCGTCCCTGTGCGAGCACATTAGTTTGTTTTAAAAAAAGAACCGGAAATCACTCGAACGTTTACGAACTCTCATTCAACGGGACCTGGGTTTCATGACATACATAGAACTTTTATAATAAGTCGGCAAAATATGTTGAACATCCCACTTTGTCAATTCTTGGCGATTTATCACGACGGATTTCCCGTTATAACAAGAACCAAAATTCGTTCAGAAATTCTGTGATGAGAATAATATATTCTGCCATACCCTCGAATTATCATTTTAGTTAACGTGATCATATGTTTTAATATGATGGGAAATTCCTCTTGTACTCTCCGTTGCAGATCGTATACATATGATTCGTGTCATAACTGTAGTTAATATAGCAGCGAAACACGAAGTTTATTATCCACTGTTTTCAGAGTAACCCTCTTGCAAAACGCTAAGAATTGAGAAAATAGACTGTTCAGTTTATAAGTATGTCATGAAAACGAATGTTCACAGAACGACATATGTCGCCTATTGCTTCGTACAAGTTTGAGCGATTTCTGGGTAAAACATTTTGTTACAAACAAATCCGCTTGCAGAGAGACGGATTCGTTTAATGATGCAATGGAGCCTTTGCATCATACTCTAGATAACGACTTTACAACGAAAATCTTATAGATTAAGAATACTGATCGGCGATACCGATCTGATATTTTCGGAACAGCATGAGGTCTTGCGGGCATCATTGAAAACTGTTGACCGCTCTTGCAGTAAACTAGCCTAGTTTTATGCATACCATTTTTTCTTCTTTTAATTTGGTGCTATATCTATTATATGAATTAGGTCTCTGGATTATGGACGCGGAAATTCGTTAATGGTCGACGGCTGAATATTGAATGTCGGCCTAGACACTTGTAATATATATAGTTTTTTTAATAAACGTTCCATTGTATGTCGTTTTGCAGGACATAACTCTGTCATGGAACTAATATTTTCTCCGTTTGGGCGTCTATTTAATCGAACGGTGACCGAGTTAATCACTCTGCATCAGACTGTTATTATATCATCGCTCTCGAATAATTGTATCTAATACCGCTGAAGCTGGTGCTAGGGACCGTTTAGTAATTAAAGTTGTCCACATCTACAAGAAGCGTGACAAATCATCACAGGAATCATTCTGGGTTCTTGGGATGCATAATACAATCACATTATTGGTATGTTGAATCATGTGACTTTTTGTCAGTATGCCGGCATCATTTTCCACTACTACTGTATATCGCGTTTAATTGCAATTTTGTCTCTATGTTGTCATTGATATACATTCTAATTTGATATATGCTTATGCATGGCGAAAATGATCTTGCTATTTGACTGAATTAAATGCACCATTATAAAAATTTAACGATAAAATACTTATTATTATGTCATCTCGTGACAGAGCATTTATTTCAAGGGTTTGTTATTTCGGTCATTTTATCACGTAATGGAGAATATTAATACAAACGGTTTTGCACATACCAAAGAATTATAAATTGACGAGCAATTTTTACAACGAAAAAAAAACAACTATAAAACTATCGATTGCCAATCACATGTTTAGATTATCGTTATAATAGATCTAACGAGTTGACCAACTGTCCAAGGTTTGACCTGTCTTTGGCTACACTTACCTCCATACTCGTTATCCTCTCTTCAGAGAAGGCACCAAGTGCTTCAATGAAATCCATAACAGAGGGAAGCAATAGTCATCGAGCTTTGACCAAGTATTTGTTCGTCATGAAAAGGCTTCGTTAGATGGATTTAACCCTCATATCCAGGAACAGATAATACCATAAAACGATTAAAATGCATAAATCACATCATTTTATATCCGCGGCTGTCCAAGTCCCAATATTTAAACGAAAACTACCATTCCTTCAATAAGCACCGACTTCAAATGGACAAAATTGTGGACAACTCCGAAAATCTGTGTTTATTGGAGTATGATGCTAATTTGTCATAGATACGGATTAGGTCTTCAATGGCTGATGCGGGTAATATTTGTACACATTTGCTGGCGACTAAAAGTCTGATCTCATTAATGGACGACGGCTGAATATTGAATGACGGACTAGACGCTTGTATTTACATGTTTTAACGCGTGCGCAATTGATGGGGAAAATATTTGTAGACGTCAACTGGCGACTGAATGACCTGATCCGACGCTTAAATGGTTCGCAATATGTACGAGACCATTGAAAAATTTGTTATACATATCCATCAATGCAATTTCGCCAGAGCCCTACGTTCATAGTGTATATAAAGTACGCGTTGGTATTAGTGATCTGAAGTAGACCTGGAAAAAATACATTTACTTCAAGTCTGCCTAACAAACACCATTCCTGACAATAATCACAGAAGCTTAACATCAATACGTGTTGTTCCAAGCACGTGATTAAAAATCGTATCTGGTATTCAATGGCATATATAAAAAGAGGAAAACAATGGGTTCCTGAGGAGCAAAGAATACTTTTAATTGCCATTTCAGTATTTACCCATGGGAAACATTTCCGAATGGACAGGATAGAAATCTGCAGCAGCCCAGTGTAATTAAGAAGAACTTTCGATTGTCGATTTCCTTCAAACTACTCATTTACTAGGGTTTTTTTGTTGCTGTGGACCTGAATTTGATACCATTTAGAAAACCCTACAGCAATTTCGGATTGATTACAGAGAACCATGTCAGTAATAATGGTAATCTTATATTGGGAATAGCTATGTCAACACATCACGTTGAGATCTGCAAACAAAGAAGTTGCCGAGAACATTCTTTTTCTAGATTGCTTCTAACATATTTTCCATGACAAAAGATTTGTCAATACGGAATTGCATTGAGTTCCGTACAAATCGATGTCACTGCGGCTAAAGCGGTTGAGATACATGTTTGATTAAAGCGTGCGTGTTTTTTCTTTTCAAATCCGGTGAGGTAACAACTAGAACATACTCGCAAGAGCACGAACGACACTGGTATCCGCCCAATGAATCTGCTCTGGGACGTTATCAAAGACCTGTCGTCAAGTTCTTTCCTTCAGCATTGTCTTCTTCTTGATTCAATTGAAATTACATTCGGCAATCGTGTGGTGAATGAATAGTATAGCGTTTAGAAGGATCGAAGCTGGATGTATGAGAATTTGAGTAAATCTGTATCATTCTCTTATTCGGACACAAGGGAGTATCCATTTAAATTCCGGTCACGTTTGGCGATAACAAACACTCGGAAACACTCGTATCAGACATCAGCTGAAGGATGTCAATGACTCTCAGTTTTAACTCTCATGCTAGTTTAAATAATGCACCATATTCGGAATACGATAATTGGTTCGACATGGAGATATCTGGAGATATGCGTTGCCTCGAATCTAAGTTGACCACTCACCACGAAACGAAATTTCGACTTCAAAGCGTACTCAGAACATAAAAGAGTCAATTTCACGTGAAAATAACACCCCTCCCCACTCGAGATACAAACAACCGCAGAAGTAGTCCTCTCCTAACACGCTGCACCGGTCCTGAATAGCCTCCTATCAAATCAGAACAGAAACCGTTGACTTTTACGCACAATATCACAAAGTCTGTCATCCTGTTCCCTAATACGTATTTCTCCGAGCAATGATTTCTACAAACCAGTCGAAGTACTGCTAGTTTTTACTGGGCGGCTCGGAGTAGAAGGGAAGAAAACAAAGATCAATGAAACAACCACTAAATTCATTATGCAAAGAACTACTACAACTCTTAAACAATAGATGTTCTCCATAAACGTCAAGACTAATGTAGATAATAAACGTCAAGACTAATGTAGATATTCGAACTTGTGTATCGATATCTTAACAATTTTAATTGTCTATCTGTTGTTGATTGCTTTGAACTGTGAAGATTATAAATCTATGAATTGAACATAGAAATGTAAAATGAAGTATAAATAAAACACTGTGTTGGTGAACCGCGAAACCCGTATGGGAAGCGAACCGAAAACTACAATTTCAATCAAACACCTCAACTCTTTCACAGAGGCATGACCTGACCAGAAACAACTGTGGAAAAAAGACATTGGCATACATGGATGATCATCCCCACAAACTGTCAGATATAGAGACGAAATGTACAGATAAGAGAACAAATAGCTCTGAAATATTCGTATATTATAAACGATGACAAATCTACTAAAAAGAAAAGATGAAACTACATTACGGTTCCAAAATCAAGCTACTTATGCTAAATCACAATAGGGTGGTATGAGACATGAACACGCAATTTGAAGCTTTTCCCTTGATGAATCTGGAGTAATTGAAAATATTAGTTTCTACTGATTTGATGTACTGGTAAGAAGTACACGGTGGTTCCGAGAACTTGAAATAATTAGGTACCCTCATCTATAGCTTTGCCATACGTCCGCCATCTTAGTCGGGAAACACCGCTTCCATTCTTCGAGCAGTTAAACGCAGCATATAAATGTGATGGAAAGAGATGCGGCATTACTGACAAGAAGGCCAATATCCTGATTAAAAACATCACGAGAAAAAGATCCCTGCGATGTATCTCAGCCAACCATACAACCCCTAGGACCGGCTTGAGCGGTATTAGATAAAATATACAAAATCAATGATGTAATAGCCGTATCAAGTCATCTGGTGAAAAGTGATGAACTGGGTGACCGTTAGATAAAAAAGAAACGGCCCAAACGGGGAAAACAGTAGTAGAATGCGAGTTCATATTCACAAGCCTGTGAGACCCGACGCTGCCCAAGTGCTTCATTCTTCAACAAATTATCCACGGTCACATACTACACTCAAAATGAGCAAGGCTGTTCTCACAAACGAGAGCACGAAGAGCAGAACTGACCACATTGCCTGAAGCGTTCTGCTAATTATTCATGGATAACGCAGCACCATGCAATGGGCCCAATTCACCGCATCCTAGTCTAAGCATGGTTTGCACACAGCAGCAGGCCTAATCAAACTCATAATTAAAACAAAAATAGTTCACCTTGTTAACAGACAACAACAGGGTTTTTTTGTTGAACTCCGTTTTAAATCGAAATTAAAATCAATCACACATCTATAACAGGGTGAAATCAAATACCGGTATATCAATTATGCTTGGTAAAGGAGACTGGTCTGATAAATGTACGTTTGTGAGATGATGTTCTGATTCAGGGCTACATAAATAAGTGACATCCAGCAATGATTAAGAGTCTCAAGAAATATGGGGAAAATAATCCCGCTAAGAGTTTGAGAATTTATAAAAACAATAGTGCATCACGGGATATCTTCCAGTTTCGAAACATTTGATTGATCAATTCAAATTTTTATAAAGAAATCCTGGATTTTCATTGGACTGTGGAAAACTTTGGAAGAAAATCCAGCCAATCATCTATAACGTCCCATTGGAAACAGATGCTAAACATGTCCTGAATTGGAATTTTGCAAGGTTTGGTACTAAAACCTTGTTTAGCCGTGTGTAAAATAGCCGCCACTTTAACTGTAACAGGTCTTGTGTATATTCATCCGTAGGGTCTCTACCAAGGAACCTTCACTAGCGTCCCTCAGATCTTCAGGTGACTGGAATTAGACAGTTTCCATTCTGATTAAACCACCTTTCATAGTTACATCAAACTAAATTAAACGGTTATTTATCTGGGCCATGTCCTTGATAACTAAACGACAATGATTGATATAACTGAGTAATAGGAATGCCTGACAGCAAAGTTGTGAGTTTAGCTAGAACATCGTTTACACACTTTTTCGTTGGAACATTTCTATCGCATATCCAACTGTTAAACACAAATTTCAAAGGGGTAGAACGGGTAATGCTGAGACATCAACACAGAATTTTAAGTTTTTCCTCGTAACGTATGTTCCAGGCGGGACACAGACGAAACACCCACGAGACAAATCTTCAACTGACAAAACCCCAGTCAGACAAAATCCAGGCCAGACAAAACTCCCACATTAATTCTAAAATGAAGAGCAAATGCAAATATTTCAATGGAGATCTTTTTTCATACATTTGATCAGAATGATGCAGTTTTTCTCAACCCTTGTTGTTGCGAATGACTAGGGGCTAGGGGTCGTATGAACCCATGTACTTCAAGAACCTCATGGTACTCATATGAACAGTCACAATCAAAGCGTGACTGAGATACATCATTCTTTAGATGGCGACTTTACAACGAATATTATGGATTAAGAATACTGATCAGCGATACGGATTTGATATTTTTGGAACATCATGATGTCTTGCCGGCATCATTGAAAACTGTTGACCGCTTCTCTCTTGCAGGAAACAAGCCTATGTTTTTGTATACTATGATTGTCTTTTTGAATTTGGTGCTAATACTGTTATATGGAAAATGGAATAGGTCTTTGGATTATGGACGCGGATATTCTCTAATGGACGACGGCTGGATTATGAATGACGGACTAGACGCTTGTAATTCCAATGTGAACGATCGTGAATGACAGCTCAGATTGATTGATTGAAATTGCTGTTTAAGGGCCGCTTCTCGTACGGATTTCGCGGTCCATCAACACAATGCTTTATTTATATTTCACATTGCATTTTTTGTTCAGTTGAGAATTGTGGGTTTTTTGTAGGGCTGTGTAACAGACGACCCCCAATACCAAGGTATCTCCGTTGATGCAAAGCCTATTTTATTTCTGAATGTGTCAGTGACAATTTGGTTGAATGTTATATATATTTCAAGCGCTTGGTCGGCGTTGTGCTTACATTCTATAAATACTCTCTCGTTTCGGCCGTTTTGTTTGTATCCGGTGGTTACGTAGTTCATTTACCAACATATGTGTTGATAGGGCTATTGCATCATCGCTCTGAAAAATTTGTATCTAACATCGTTCAAGCCGGTGCGAAGGGCCATGTGGTCATGCCGGTGCTAAGGGCCATGTGGTCAAGCCGGTGCTAAGGGCCATGTGGTCATGCCGGTGCTATGGGCCATGTGGTCATGCCGGTGCTAAGGGCCATGTGGTCAAGCCGGTGCGAAGGGCCATGTGGTCATGCCGGTGCTAAGGGCCATGTGGTCATGCCGGTGCTAAGGGCCATGTGGTCAAGCCGGTGCTAAGGGCCATGTGGTCATGCCGGTGCTAAGGGCCATGTGGTCAAGCCGGTGCTAAGGGCCATGTGGTCATGCCGGTGCTCAGGGCCATGTGGTCATGCCGGTGCTAAGGGCCATGTGGTCAAGCCGGTGCAAGGGCCATGGTGCGAAGGGCCATGTGCCGGTGCTAAGGGCCATGTGGTCAAGCCGGTGCTAAGGGCCATGTGGTCATGCCGGTGCTAAGGGCCATGTGGTCAAGCCGGTGCTAAGGGCCATGTGGTCAGCCGGTGCTCGGGGCCATGTGGTCAGCCGGTGCTAAGGGCCATGTGGTCAGGCGGTGCGCGGGCCGTGGTCATGCCGGTGCTAAGGGCCATGTGGTCATAAGGGCCATGTGGTCAAGCCGGTACTAAGGGCCATGCGTGGTCAAGCCGATGCTAAGGGCCATGTGGTCAAGCCGGTGCTAAGGGCCATGTGGTCAAGCCGGTGCTAAGGGCCATGTGGTCAAGCCGGTGCTAAGGGCCATGTGGTCATGCCGGTGCTAAGGGCCATGTGGTCATGCCGGTGCTAAGGGCCATGTGGTCAAGCCGGTGCTAAGGGCCATGTGGTCAAGCCGGTGCTAAGGGCCATGTGGTCATGCCGGTGCTAAGGGCCATGTGGTCATGCCGGTGCTAAGGGCCATGTGGTCAAGCCGATGCTAAGGGCCATGTGGTCAAGCCGGTGCTAAGGGCCATGTGGTCAAGCCGGTGCTAAGGGCCATGTGGTCAAGCCGGTGCTAAGGGCCATGTGGTCATGCCGGTGCTAAGGGCCATGTGGTCATGCCGGTGCTAAGGGCCATGTGGTCAAGCCGGTGCTAAGGGCCATGTGGTCAAGCCGGTGCTAAGGGCCATGTGGTCATGCCGGTGCTAAGGGCCATGTGGTCATGCCGGTGCTAAGGGCCATGTGGTCAAGCCGATGCTAAGGGCCATGTGGTCAAGCCGGTGCTAAGGGCCATGTGGTCAAGCCGGTGCTAAGGGCCATGTGGTCAAGCCGGTGCTAAGGGCCATGTGGTCATGCCGGTGCTAAGGGCCATGTGGTCATGCCGGTGCTAAGGGCCATGTGGTCAAGCCGATGCTAAGGGCCATGTGGTCAAGCCATTCAAGATGTTCACATGAACAGCTACACTAAAAGCGTGGCTGGGGTACAAATCATACATTGATCACATTTGGTTCTTGTGATGTTTTAGAAATATGCAGTCAGTATATCGATATGACTGTGGGGTCATATCATTTCTTATCAGCACGATGGCATCTTTTTCTAACACCCTTTTAACATTAAATATATGAAGAGTTTGTTTGTTTTGACAATAATGTGTTACGGGCTATGGGCTATGGGGTAAACGACCCTCATATCAATATCAAGGTATATCCGTTGCTACCATATCCTTTATTGAAATCAAGAGAAGGAATTAGACTCTATTTTAGGAGCTATTCTGTCGTAGATTCTATTACCGCGATCATCCAGGTGGATTTAAGCATATTTACCAAGGTGAATTTAAGTTTTACGTGTTGTGTTTCGTCCATGAATTGAGTGATATTTACCTTACATTGGAATATAACATGTTATATTGTTTCTTCAAGAACACCAATCTGGTTGCGCATTTTGGACCTATTTGGGAATAGAATCTCCTAGCCGTGTGATGATTTTGTCATAACGTCGTCGTTTTATTTCAAACTGTAGAGTTTATTTATGTTTTATTTTTAACTTTGTATAGCCACCGTCCGTTTTATATCCTCATTGCAAACTTTCTGACATTTTGCAAGGTAGCTCAGGTTATTTGGTGACCCTTATCAGAAATATTACTGCTTGTGTGTAAAAATTGCCAGAAATTGTATTAATTTTTCCAGTTGCCTTTAATTAAACAATTAAAGCTTCTAGTTTAGGCCATCAGGGGAGGCCATGAGCATTAAGGTACATGTAAGCCCCTCCCCCTTCAGATCTATCACCATATAACCATTTGGAGAGATCTTCATGCACAAGTCGAATTTTTCGTTCACAATTCGAGCTATGAACGGATAAGTCGACTTATTTAGTCGACAACAAGAGAATCATTCAAATCATTGTTGCCATTCTTGTATCAATAGCAAACTGACTGGTAATCAGAGGTAAAGTCCCTCTACTTCAGAACATCGATGTACCAAATAATGCCAGCCATAGAGAAATATAAGGGCACATCTAGCTCGCCAATTTATTGCATCTTAGCGTGATACATCTCAGAACGATGTCGTCACATAAGTATTCTTTTGTATGCACATGGCTTGGAGAGTACAAGGAATATTCCATTCGTTGTACGTATCTACTGAACCTTCTTGTCAGTGGATGGTAAAAGCTTCCTTCGTAAATCCTGACTCCGTCATCAGATTGTTCAACATAGTTCACACATCTCCACAACTTTTTCCCATTTCTTTTCTGTATGTTAGTATTCTTCTTGCATATTTCCTAATAGACCGATTCTAGGTAAATCATCCTTGATAATTACTGATAATGGTAGCCTTGTGGGGTTCAGCACGCAACATGAAGGACCATTACTGTGTTGATTTAAAACTGCTTCTAGCAAGACCCAGATAAACTGACCCGTTGCCAAACATGCACACACACACACACACTACTACTCACCGAATAACGAGATTCTTTAACAATATTACCTAATGGACACCCGAGAAAAGCGAAATCCGGAAATCAATAATATATGGTGTCTTTTGTGTATGGATTAAGTTGAAGCAGAGGATTACAGAGGACATGCATGCTCAGATTATGGGTGAGGAAATTCATTGGGAAACTGTTACACTTAACCAATTTGTGAGAGAATAATCTGCCAACTTTTTATATTTTCCGCTCTACAAATCTTAGCTAATCAAAAAAACTACCAATTAAACCAATGTTTCGTCCTGATCCATGTACTATAGGAGGAGAGTGGAGAAATTACTGGAATAGAGTATTTCTCAAATCGCTTGTGGATTATCCGTGGACGACGGCTGTCAATACCGAATGTCACCTGACCCAATATATTTAACACGCCTCCTCAAACGATGCATATGTGGTAGCATACACTTTTTATAAAAGAGGACAATGTAGATTCCCTCAATTGTTTGGAAGAACTTGTAAGTAAAGAGACCAATCTGACTTCTCGTGTGTCACGCTCATCTCTCCGAGCTATAGAAATGAGGACGATTTTTTAACAGTTCCCCATTTTTACTTGATCTGCACTTATAGCGTCGATCCACCACGCGATAATTGTTTTAAAGTACTGTCGTTTCATAAAAGCCTGTGATGGATATGACTGATGAGTACAAGGTGGGCACAAGAAAACGCACCAATTCCATAGATAAGGAAGACAAACACGATTACTAAAAGCTATAACACAGAAATCCATATACTATAACTGTTTGACTTAGAGCCTGTATATTTGATCTGTTCACATAATATGCTTACAGATACAATTGATAGTATAATAGTATTGCCATAAAAGGTGCTGGGTTAAAAAGGCGAATGTTTCCCATTGTCTCTCTTCCTGTAAGCATATAGGTACCATATAAAAATGGCGGCCAACACTCGAATAAACGCCCAGTGGTTTAAACCAGGCTTTGCCGAACAAAAGCTCTCTTACATTCTTGTTTTCCTCATCTGGATATAAGCTTTCCGTACAACAGCGAATGTTATACTTCGACTCCTGGAGCACAAATCACCAGGATGCTAATATTAATTATGGAGATCAAGAGGCATGTCCGGAATGCACATGAGAGTAATCGAATTATGTTATGTTTTATTGGGTGAAATCTCCTTATGTGAGTAAATAATTCCATCTGCGGTGGGGTTTTTTAAATCCTGGATAAAATAGTCGATATTCATGTCCCCTAAGAAAAGACTTAATGTTCAACTAATGCCAACATTATTCAATCACCAATGAAAATAAACAGCGCCAGAGCCTGTTCGATATAACCTAGGGAACTCGATAGAATTAGTTTGCTGTAAGAACTGATTCAATGTGCTAAGCAATATAGAAGTCATAAAAAATGCGTGGAATCCATTTAAAATATTTGTACAATAATTTAGCGAAGATTAAGAATTAATGCGAATAACGAACGTGGTTTCTGAAATACAAGAGCCAAAACCGACATTCAGTCGCTTTCGTCCAGTCAAGAATTTCGCCGCATCCACCTTAAACATTAAACATACTGGAAAGTGTGCTCACTTGATTCCCACGTCTACCTTAAATAACAAACATACATATACTGGAAAGTCTGCCAAGTTGATCACGATATTCATTGTAAACTATAAGAATATTGAAAATTGGAGCAATATGCAAGAGTTGGGAAAGATTGCCCATCTCACTTGAATCCCACATTCATCTCAGAGCAAAATCGCTGGTAAGTCTGTCCCTTGATCCCCATCCACCTTCTAGAATGTCTGTCCCACTTGAGCCTATGTTATCAAATTCCAAAGACACGTCTGAAATTTTATACCATAAATACCATCAAATTCATCTCTGACTAAACGCACTTGAGAATATGCCCACTTAAATTTGACAGTCATATTGAACAAAACCACGCGTATCACATATTCTGGAATGTCTGCCCAACTTGATTTTATGTTCATCTTCAGAATTCCAAATAGACTATAAAATCTGCCAAACGTAGTCCACGTATTTTGAATGTCTACCTCAATTGATACAAAATCCATCTTAAATTATAGCCATCCTGACTGAAAGTCTAACCCACTTGATCCCACAATCAACTTACACTATGAAATAGTAAATGTCTGCTTAATTTGATCCCAATATTCAACAACTTACAGCATCGAAGAAACTTCATTTTCCATTTAAAAAACTGCGACCGTAAATATGTAGAAACCCATTCATCTGATTGAATAATGCACTTTATTTTTTTTTGTCGCATGTCCTGGAGGGAAAACTCTGTTGAATCCCCCCTAACAAGTCTTGGCTACGTTGAAGAGATTCAACAGTTGATCCCATCAAGAATTACAACACATATAAGGGAAGTGGGAAGAGGCGCCGACATACTGACAGAGTCACATGACTTCACAGTATAGTCTTCCGGTCAACCTATTCTAAAGCACATACCAAGAATCTAACGATTTGTGATTTGTGTTGCATCCCAGGTACGCCCTTATTGCACCTGTCCATGCGGCAACTTGGACGACACGACCACACGGCCGTTTCCGCTGAAGCGACCCGCTTCAGGTGAAACAGAGAAGATCCACAGGATTTGAAAAGGAAGATTGCAAAATTGGAATTTTGTTTTGTTATTCAGTGCAGCTTTATAGAATTCATGGAAATATTCTGGGTAATGTGTGCGTGGATAAACGTGATCAGGCTCATTCAAAGAACTAAGCTGGATAGCAGTTCTGTTTGTGAGTACAATGCCATCGAAAGCAATATCTCTGCCTAATGTACGAAATAGTTTAATTTTGAAATGTCTGTCTTTCTAAATTCCTGGGATGGTGTTAAGTTGCCTTCGTTAGGTTACAATTCGTTTCGTCTGTTCAGACATTTAAACGGTCACCACTCTCTCTTACCCACAAGTCTCCAGGTATGATTATGTGCGAAGTCTGGCGAGTTGAGAGTAGCAACCTTGCCCTAGAAACCTGTCCTGAATGAGTTGAAGCATGGTAAAATCAAGGTTTCAGTTCTCGCCACATGTTTGAATTTCTGGTTCATTTCGGTATTTCTTGAAATGTCCTCTGAAAACTGGGATCGTAGCGTAAACGATCTTTTGCCCTGTGATTCCTGTAACATGTGTCTAATTCAGCTGAACTCCAAGTAAGGAACCGTTGAACACTATGTGTATTACATCGCCATGGTGTTCAAATGAACAGGCACAAACACAGAGTGATTAAGATACATTATACCACGAAAAAAACAACGGCTTGGAAATTCATCCGGATAAAGAATTCTTGTCGGTGATAAGGATACTATGTATGAAATATCACAATGGCTTGCTGCCTCCAATAAAAGCTGTTGACCGCTTCCATCTTGCAAGAAACTTGCTTGTGTTTCTTTTATTTTCAGTTCGAGCCTCGCCCTGTTTGAACTGGTGCTGACTGTCGAAGGTGAAAGTTATATCGATAATTGAAGCGGAAATTCTTTTGCGGACGACGGCTGACACTTAAGGTCGGATCTGACGCTGAACTACAAGATGATTATTCACCATTGTAAATAGGCGGTAAACAATTACATTAATATTACCTATAATATATTCCATTGCAGACGACGGTGTGGTGAATAATTATTATCGACAAAACATGATTCTGTTAACCTAATACTAGCGTCAGATCCGACAATCAGTACTCAGCCGTCGTCTATAAATAACTGGCGTGTCCATTTCATCAAACGATATAGACATCAAAGTCTGTGATGGCATTGCTACCATGATTTGCTTTCAGTTCAAATAATTATACACGTGCTTGATCAATGTCCTCATTTCTTTATTTTCCACTACTGCACATTCCAATAATCCTCATATCAGAATATTATCCAGTGGGGTGAAACGGAAAAGGGGCGAATATATTCACTCGAAGCAGCTCCGCTTATCAAACAGCTTGGTGCCAACGAGCTTTGATTTCCCATTATACCAAATTGCTTTCATTAGAAGGTCCTCCTTAGTGATGCACTATTAGAAGGCTGCCATATTTACGCAGCGATGTAAATAGTTGTTAGAATAAAATCAAATCCGTCTCTTCTCTTTGAACTTACAGCTGACCAGACACTCCGAACATATCGATTTGGATGTTCTATTTACCGAAATGGAGCTACATATTTGTTCGTCGGTTCTTCACAAATTGTCAAATGGGAATCATATATTCAACTGATGACGTGGCATGGTTAAAGCTTATCCTCTATAAACATTTACAGAAGAAGCAGGTTTCAATATTTAAGAGTGCGGTTACCGAGATTGGATGTGTTTATCAAAGGGGTTCTGTCAATAGCATTCTATCACAAAGGCACTGTCATTGACAAGATGAGTAATGCAATTTCTCCTTTCGCTCATTGTACTCAAGTTTAGATCGTATATAATCTGATTAATGTATACTTAGAAATGAGTAAAACGCCTTTTATCATTATATAAATTCGTCCCTGTGCGAGCACATTAGTTTGTTTTAAAAAAAGAACCGGAAATCACTCGAACGTTTACGAACTCTCATTCAACGGGACCTGGGTTTCATGACATACATAGAACTTTTATAATAAGTCGGCAAAATATGTTGAACATCCCACTTTGTCAATTCTTGGCGATTTATCACGACGGATTTCCCGTTATAACAAGAACCAAAATTCGTTCAGAAATTCTGTGATGAGAATAATATATTCTGCATTACCCTCGAATTATCATTCTGGTTAACGTGATCATATGTTTTAATATGATGGGAAATTCCTCTTGTACTCTCCGTTGCAGATCGTATACATATGATTCGTGTCATAACTGTAGTTAATATAGCAGCGAAACACGAAGTTTATTATCCACTGTTTTCAGAGTAATCCTCTTGCAAAACGCTAAGAATTGAGAAAATAGACTGTTCAGTTTATAAGTATGTCATGAAAACGAATGTTCACAGAACGACATATGTCGCCTATTGCTTCGTACAAGTTTGAGCGATTTCTGGGTAAAACATTTTGTTACAAACAAATCCGCCTGCAGAGAGACGGATTCGTTTAATGATGCAATGGAGCCTTTACATCATACTCTAGATAACGACTTTACAACGAAAATCTTATGGATTAAGAATACCGATCAGCGATACGGATCTGATATTTTCGGAACAGCATGAGGTCTTGCGGGCATCATTGAAAACTGTTGACCGCTCTTGCAGTAAACTAGCCTAGTTTTATGCATACCATGATTTCTTCTTTTAATTTGGTGCTATATCTATTATATGAATTAGGTCTCTGGATTATGGACGCGGAAATTCGTTAATGGTCGACGGCTGAATATTGAATGTCGGCCTAGACACTTGTAATATATATAGTTTTTTTAATAAACGTTCCATTGTATGTCGTTTTGCAGGACATAACTCTGTCATGGAACTAATATTTTCTCCGTTTGGGCGTCTATTTAATCGAACGGTGACCGAGTTAATCACTCTGCATCAGACTGTTATTATATCATCGCTCTCGAATAATTGTATCTTATACCGCTGAAGCTGGTGCTAGGGACCGTTTAGTAATTAAAGTTGTCCACATCTACAAGAAGCGTGACAAATCATCACAGGAATCATTCTGGGTTCTTGGGATGCATAATACAATCACATTATTGGTCTGTGGAATCATGTGACTTTTTGTCAGTACGCCGGTATCATTTTCCACTACCACTGTATATCGCGTTTAATTGCAATTTTGTCTCTATGTTGTCATTTATATACATTCTAATTTGATAAATGCTTATGCATGGCGAAAATGATCCTTATGAACTTATGAAACAGATTACTTGCTATTTGACTGAATTAAATGCACCATTATAAAAATTTAACGATAAAATACTTATTATTATGTCATCTCGTGACAGAGCATTTATTTCAAGGGTTTGTTATTACGGTCATTTAATCAAGTAATGGAGAATATCAATACAAACGGTTTTGCACATACCAAAGAATTATAAATTGACGAGCCATTTTTACAACGAAAAAAAAAACAACTATAAAACTATCGATTGCCAATCACATGTTTAGATTATCGTTATAATAGATCTAACGAGTTGACCAACTGTCCGAGGTTTGACCTGTCTTTGGCTACATCTACATCCATACTCGTTATCCTCTCTTCAGAGAAGGCACCAAGTGCTTCAATGAAATCCATAACAGCGGGAAGCAATAGTCATCGAGCTTTGACCAAGTATTTGTTCGTCATGAAAAGGCTTCGTTAGATGGATTTAAACCTCATATCCAGGAACAGATAATACCATAAAACGATTAAAATGCATAAATCACATCATTTTATATCCGCGGCTGTCCAAGTCCCAATATTTAAACGAAAACTACCATTCCTTCAATAAGCACCGACTTCAAATGGACAAAATTGTGGACAACTCCGAAAATCTGTGTTTATTGGAGTATGATGCTAATTTGTCATAGATACGGATTAGGTCTTCAATGGCTGATGCGGGTAATATTTGTACACATTTGCTGGCGACTAAAAGTCTGATCTCATTAATGGACGACGGCTGAATATTGAATGACGGACTAGACGCTTGTATTTACATGTTTTAACGCGTGCGCAATTGATGGGAAAAATATTTGTAGACGTCAACTGGCGACTGAATGACCTGATCCGACGCTTAAATGGTTCGCAATATGTACGAGACCATTGAAAAATTTGTTATACATATCCATCAATGCAATTTCGCCAGAGCCCTACGTTCATAGTGTATATAAAGTACGCGTTGGTATTAGTGATCTGAAGTAGACCTGGAAAAAATACATTTACTTCAAGTCTGCCTAACAAACACCATTCCTGACAATAATCACAGAAGCTTAACATCAATACGTGTTGTTCCAAGCACGTGATTAAAAATCGTATCTGGTATTCAATGGCATATATAAAAAGAGGAAAACAATGGGTTCCTGAGGAGCAAAGAATACTTTTAATTGCCATTTCAGTATTTACCCATGGGAAACATTTCCGAATGGACAGGATAGAAATCTGCAGCAGCCCAGTGTAATTAAGAAGAACTTTCGATTGTCGATTTCCTTCAAACTACTCATTTACTAGGGTTTTTTTGTTGCTGTGGACCTGAATTTGATACCATTTAGAAAACCCTACAGCAATTTCGGATTGATTACAGAGAACCATGTCAGTAATAATGGTAATCTTATATTGGGAATAGCTATGTCAACACATCACGTTGAGATCTGCAAACAAAGAAGTTGCCGAGAACATTCTTTTTCTAGATTGCTTCTAACATATTTTCCATGACAAAAGATTTGTCAATACGGAATTGCATTGAGTTCCGTACAAATCGATGTCACTGCGGCTAAAGCGGTTGAGATACATGTTTGATTAAAGCGTGCGTGTTTTTTCTTTACAAATCCGGTGAGGTAACAACTAGAACATACTCGCAAGAGCACGAACGACACTGGTATCCGCCCAATGAATCTGCTCTGGGACGTTATCAAAGACCTGTCGTCAAGTTCTTTCCTTCAGCATTGTCTTCTTCTTGATTCAATTGAAATTACATTCTGCAATCGTGTGGTGAATGAATAGTATAGCGTTTAGAAGGATCGAAGCTGGATGTATGAGAATTTGAGTAAATCTGTATCATTCTCTTATTCGGACACAAGGGAGTATCCATTTAAATTCCGGTCACGTTTGGCGATAACAAACACTCGGAAACACTCGTATCAGACATCAGCTGAAGGATGTCAATGACTCTCAGTTTTAACTCTCATGCTAGTTTAAATAATGCACCATATTCGGAATACGATAATTGGTTCGACATGGAGATATCTGGAGATATGCGTTGCCTCGAATCTAAGTTGACCACTCACCACGAAACGAAATTTCGACTTCAAAGCGTACTCAGAACATAAAAGAGTCAATTTCACGTGAAAATAACACCCCTCCCCACTCGAGATACAAACAACCGCAGAAGTAGTCCTCTCCTAACACGCTGCACCGGTCCTGAATAGCCTCCTATCAAATCAGAACAGAAACCGTTGACTTTTACGCACAATATCACAAAGTCTGTCATCCTGTTCCCTAATACGTATTTCTCCGAGCAATGATTTCTACAAACCAGTCGAAGTACTGCTAGTTTTTACTGGGCGGCTCGGAGTAGAAGGGAAGAAAACAAAGATCAATGAAACAACCACTAAATTCATTATGCAAAGAACTACTACAACTCTTAAACAATAGATGTTCTCCATAAACGTCAAGACTAATGTAGATAATAAACGTCAAGACTAATGTAGATATTCGAACTTGTGTATCGATATCTTAACAATTTTAATTGTCTATCTGTTGTTGATTGCTTTGAACTGTGAAGATTATAAATCTATGAATTGAACATAGAAATGTAAAATGAAGTATAAATAAAACACTGTGTTGATGAACCGCGAAACCCGTATGGGAAGCGAACCGAAAACTACAATTTCAATCAAACACCTCAACTCTTTCACAGAGGCATGACCTGACCAGAAACAACTGTGGAAACAAGTGAGAAATGACTACATTGTAGTCAAAACCTGCGGCAGTGGCAATAATACAGTGAAAGACATATCAGCGGAGGTAGTGGTAATTGTAGAAAAAAAGCGCCATCTGCCAGTGTTATCATGCCAAGGGAAGTAATTTTCAAATTGTAACCCACAATTGTAGGAATTGCGTAATAGATCTGATACCATATATATATATTCACTTTCTCCCTTCAAAATCCGACGATTTTGACTGATTCGTGCCGTCTATACTGAATTGACAGACGAACTCACAATGATCGCTTTGGCAATGCCTTGGTACAAGTATCGTGTATGCCAAATTTCAAAACATTCGGTTCAGCCGTTGCTTTTGGCAAATCAAAAAGGCTTTCAAATATTTGGAAATCCAAACAAATTTCGAGGATTTAGTCATAGCGCGAAAATCTGCTCTCTTCAGTCTCCCTTCTCGCTTACTTTGCCGATCAAAATGGAAAATTTATATTTCCTTCAAAGTTATTTTTCAATGAATGGGGTTTAAAACTTTATCGAACTATCCAAGAGGCATACTGACACTTTTTCACTATTCAAATTGAGGCCTGTTACAGTCTTGATATTCGATTAGAATAATGAATTAAGTTTCTGCATTTACGTTTGTTATCATCTGTAAACTTAATACCTTGCCACTCTTTCCCACACAGCAAGTCAATACCAAGACATGGTTTGCTCCTTCTATATAAATGATTAACTATTTCATTCTTAGGAAATATCATCTCATCTGGCATGCTCGGCCAAGCCTTTTCGAAGTTTGCTAATTTTATTATTATTATTTTTTTAATCAAATTCTGCAAATAGGAAACATTTCTAGTCAGTATCTATGGATATATCGCTATACTCAATTCGCGAATATGTTTGTCACTAAGTCATTCAGAGGGTGATTTAAGTGCGAAATTTCGGGGCTAGTTCACTAAACAAGGTTTGTGTGTAAGAGAATGATGTCGAATTCTCGTTATTATCGTTTGATACATCAAATTGTTGCATTCGCGAAAATGACTGCCAAGTTAAAGTCAATGCGAAAGGTATCTAAGTATCAAAATCAAACTCAAAAACCCCTCCTGGAGAACAAAGGCCCTAGCTTTTGGTCACGAGGTCAACTAGATCGTTTTTATGGCCAGTATCTGCTATATATGACGCAATTCCATACGTAAAACTGATTGACAAAGTAACGTAAATTTTGTATAGAACCAATAAATTCTAGCAGAAATGGGCTCCGACTTGAGAGAATGATGTCAAATGCAATATGTTTCTGCGCATTGTCTGCTGATACACATAAGTATTGAATTTACGGAAGTGATTAATGCTATTCTAAAGGGATTCTGAGTGCGGAAGAGGACGGGATCATCAATACCAGCGAATCAAGGCCCTGGCTTGCGAGAATGAGGATAGAGAAGCTGTGTTCCGAAAGAGAATCATTCAAAATAGCTATTTGCCAAATGTCATGCTTGTAACCGAAAGTGCACAATATAACTGCACGACTGCGAGGTATTGTTCGCGCACAGGGGTGTCTAACTCATTAAATACTACATAGTCATTTCTGTCCCTTCGAAGTGGGCTACCATTTGAAATTGTCCGGTAATGAGTGAGTCCATCTGAATCCTTTCGTCGGCAAAATAAGCATTCAAGATTCAAGATTTTATTGTACAAACACCAGTCAAAGGCAGAGTACAAAATTTTAAGAGGAATACAAGAAGAGAAACAATGGAACAGTGACATGAATATTAATATTTATATATATGTTATATCTGAGAGATATGTTATATCTGAGTGTTACCGTTGATATTAGAACCTTGATTTTTGGCATGAAGGTGCATCAGGGGACTGTTACTAACATGTTTCGAGCTGACCGACTTTTGATGAAAATTTCTGGTGATTTTTGATTAAAATCACTGGTGAATCTAACTTGAGCCGTACCCATCTTAATATAGGCAGGATTTCAACTGGGGGTCCAAGAGTTCAGCGTGCGTCGGAGTCCTAATGCCTACCCTACTTCTTATGTCCTGTGACGTTATTCACACTGGGCATGAAGGTGCATTAGGGGACTGTTGCCAGCATGTTTCGAGCTGATCTACTTTTGATGAAAATTTCTGGTGATTTTTGATTAAAATCACTGGTGATTCTAACTTGGGCCGTGCCCATCTTAATATTGGGAGGATTTCAACTGGGGGTCCAAGAGTTCAGTGCGTGTCGGAGTCTAATGCCTACCCTACTTCGTAGGTCCATTGACGTTATTCACACTATTCTCATGTATAATAAATCCAATCCGGAAATTAACGAAGCAATAATTCATTCCACCGAATATAGTTGCAAATGAATTCAAACGCGCTTGAAGACAGTGTTGTCATGTGAGATCGGAGGTTGAAAAGAAAAGTGTGGCAGAGATCACACTCTCTTAGCGCATGCGCATTTCAAAAAGTCACAAGAAGAAGAACAAGAACAACAACAACAACAACAACGCGAGCCTCCCGTAGACCTGCGTGCCGCAGGTAAAAAGACATTGGCATACATGGATGATCATCCCCACAAACTGTCAGATATAGAGACGAAATGTACAGATAAGAGAACAAATAGCTCTGAAATATTCGTATATTATAAACGATGACAAATCTACTAAAAAGAAAAGATGAAACTACATTACGGTTCCAAAATCAAGCTACTTATGCTAAATCACAATAGGGTGGTATGAGACATGAACACGCAATTTGAAGCTTTTCCCTTGATGAATCTGGAGTAATTGAAAATATTAGTTTCTACTGATTTGATGTACTGGTAAGAAGTACACGGTGGTTCCGAGAACTTGAAATAATTAGGTACCCTCATCTATAGCTTTGCCATACGTCCGCCATCTTAGTCGGGAAACACCGCTTCCATTCTTCGAGCAGTTAAACGCAGCAAATGTGATGGAAAGAGATGCGGCATTACTGACAAGAAGGCCAATATCCTGATTAAAAACATCACGAGAAAAAGATCCCTGCGATGTATCTCAGCCAACCATACAACCCCTAGGACCGGCTTGAGCGGTATTAGATAAAATATACAAAATCAATGATGTAATAGCCGTATCAAGTCATCTGGTGAAAAGTGATGAACTGGGTGACCGTTAGATAAAAAAGAAACGGCCCAAACGGGGAAAACAGTAGTAGAATGCGAGTTCATATTCACAAGCCTGTGAGACCCGACGCTGCCCAAGTGCTTCATTCTTCAACAAATTATCCACGGTCACATACTACACTCAAAATGAGCAAGGCTGTTCTCACAAACGAGAGCACGAAGAGCAGAACTGACCACATTGCCTGAAGCGTTCTGCTAATTATTCATGGATAACGCAGCACCATGCAATGGGCCCAATTCACCGCATCCTAGTCTAAGCATGGTTTGCACACAGCAGCAGGCCTAATCAAACTCATAATTAAAACAAAAATAGTTCACCTTGTTAACAGACAACAACAGGGTTTTTTTGTTGAACTCCGTTTTAAATCGAAATTAAAATCAATCACACATCTATAACAGGGTGAAATCAAATACCGGTATATCAATTATGCTTGGTAAAGGAGACTGGTCTGATAAATGTACGTTTGTGAGATGATGTTCTGATTCAGGGCTACATAAATAAGTGACATCCAGCAATGATTAAGAGTCTCAAGAAATATGGGGAAAATAATCCCGCTAAGAGTTTGAGAATTTATAAAAACAATAGTGCATCACGGGATATCTTCCAGTTTCGAAACATTTGATTGATCAATTCAAATTTTTATAAAGAAATCCTGGATTTTCATTGGACTGTGGAAAACTTTGGAAGAAAATCCAGCCAATCATCTATAACGTCCCATTGGAAACAGATGCTAAACATGTCCTGAATTGGAATTTTGCAAGGTTTGGTACTAAAACCTTGTTTAGCCGTGTGTAAAATAGCCGCCACTTTAACTGTAACAGGTCTTGTGTATATTCATCCGTAGGGTCTCTACCAAGGAACCTTCACTAGCGTCCCTCAGATCTTCAGGTGACTGGAATTAGACAGTTTCCATTCTGATTAAACCACCTTTCATAGTTACATCAAACTAAATTAAACGGTTATTTATCTGGGCCATGTCCTTGATAACTAAACGACAATGATTGATATAACTGAGTAATAGGAATGCCTGACAGCAAAGTTGTGAGTTTAGCTAGAACATCGTTTACACACTTTTTCGTTGGAACATTTCTATCGCATATCCAACTGTTAAACACAAATTTCAAAGGGGTAGAACGGGTAATGCTGAGACATCAACACAGAATTTTAAGTTTTTCCTCGTAACGTATGTTCCAGGCGGGACACAGACGAAACACCCACGAGACAAATCTTCAACTGACAAAACCCCAGTCAGACAAAATCCAGGCCAGACAAAACTCCCACATTAATTCTAAAATGAAGAGCAAATGCAAATATTTCAATGGAGATCTTTTTTCATACATTTGATCAGAATGATGCAGTTTTTCTCAACCCTTGTTGTTGCGAATGACTAGGGGCTAGGGGTCGTATGAACCCATGTACTTCAAGAACCTCATGGTACTCATATGAACAGTCACAATCAAAGCGTGACTGAGATACATCATTCTTTAGATGGCGACTTTACAACGAATATTATGGATTAAGAATACTGATCAGCGATACGGATTTGATATTTTTGGAACATCATGATGTCTTGCCGGCATCATTGAAAACTGTTGACCGCTTCTCTTGCAGGAAACAAGCCTATGTTTTTGTATACTATGATTGTCTTTTTGAATTTGGTGCTAATACTGTTATATGGAAAATGGAATAGGTCTTTGGATTATGGACGCGGATATTCTCTAATGGACGACGGCTGGATTATGAATGACGGACTAGACGCTTGTAATTCCAATGTGAACGATCGTGAATGACAGCTCAGATTGATTGATTGAAATTGCTGTTTAAGGGCCGCTTCTCGTACGGATTTCGCGGTCCATCAACACAATGCTTTATTTATATTTCACATTGCATTTTTTGTTCAGTTGAGAATTGTGGGTTTTTTGTAGGGCTGTGTAACAGACGACCCCCAATACCAAGGTATCTCCGTTGATGCAAAGCCTATTTTATTTCTGAATGTGTCAGTGACAATTTGGTTGAATGTTATATATATTTCAAGCGCTTGGTCGGCGTTGTGCTTACATTCTATAAATACTCTCTCGTTTCGGCCGTTTTGTTTGTATCCGGTGGTTACGTAGTTCATTTACCAACATATGTGTTGATAGGGCTATTGCATCATCGCTCTGAAAAATTTGTATCTAACATCGTTCAAGCCGGTGCGAAGGGCCATGTGGTCATGCCGGTGCTAAGGGCCATGTGGTCAAGCCGGTGCTAAGGGCCATGTGGTCATGCCGGTGCTATGGGCCATGTGGTCATGCCGGTGCTAAGGGCCATGTGGTCAAGCCGGTGCGAAGGGCCATGTGGTCATGCCGGTGCTAAGGGCCATGTGGTCATGCCGGTGCTAAGGGCCATGTGGTCAAGCCGGTGCTAAGGGCCATGTGGTCAAGCCGGTGCTAAGGGCCATGTGGTCATGCCGGTGCTAAGGGCCATGTGGTCATGCCGGTGCTAAGGGCCATGTGGTCAAGCCGATGCTAAGGGCCATGTGGTCAAGCCGGTGCTAAGGGCCATGTGGTCAAGCCGGTGCTAAGGGCCATGTGGTCAAGCCGGTGCTAAGGGCCATGTGGTCATGCCGGTGCTAAGGGCCATGTGGTCATGCCGGTGCTAAGGGCCATGTGGTCAAGCCGGTGCTAAGGGCCATGTGGTCAAGCCGGTGCTAAGGGCCATGTGGTCATGCCGGTGCTAAGGGCCATGTGGTCATGCCGGTGCTAAGGGCCATGTGGTCAAGCCGATGCTAAGGGCCATGTGGTCAAGCCGGTGCTAAGGGCCATGTGGTCAAGCCGGTGCTAAGGGCCATGTGGTCAAGCCGGTGCTAAGGGCCATGTGGTCATGCCGGTGCTAAGGGCCATGTGGTCATGCCGGTGCTAAGGGCCATGTGGTCAAGCCGGTGCTAAGGGCCATGTGGTCAAGCCGGTGCTAAGGGCCATGTGGTCATGCCGGTGCTAAGGGCCATGTGGTCATGCCGGTGCTAAGGGCCATGTGGTCAAGCCGATGCTAAGGGCCATGTGGTCAAGCCGGTGCTAAGGGCCATGTGGTCAAGCCGGTGCTAAGGGCCATGTGGTCAAGCCGGTGCTAAGGGCCATGTGGTCATGCCGGTGCTAAGGGCCATGTGGTCATGCCGGTGCTAAGGGCCATGTGGTCAAGCCGATGCTAAGGGCCATGTGGTCAAGCCATTCAAGATGTTCACATGAACAGCTACACTAAAAGCGTGGCTGGGGTACAAATCATACATTGATCACATTTGGTTCTTGTGATGTTTTAGAAATATGCAGTCAGTATATCGATATGACTGTGGGGTCATATCATTTCTTATCAGCACGATGGCATCTTTTTCTAACACCCTTTTAACATTAAATATATGAAGAGTTTGTTTGTTTTGACAATAATGTGTTACGGGCTATGGGCTATGGGGTAAACGACCCTCATATCAATATCAAGGTATATCCGTTGCTACCATATCCTTTATTGAAATCAAGAGAAGGAATTAGACTCTATTTTAGGAGCTATTCTGTTGTAGATTCTATTACCGCGATCATCCAGGTGGATTTAAGCATATTTACCAAGGTGAATTTAAGTTTTACGTGTTGTGTTTCGTCCATGAATTGAGTGATATTTACCTTACATTGGAATATAACATGTTATATTGTTTCTTCAAGAACACCAATCTGGTTGCGCATTTTGGACCTATTTGGGAATAGAATCTCCTAGCCGTGTGATGATTTTGTCATAACGTCGTCGTTTTATTTCAAACTGTAGAGTTTATTTATGTTTTATTTTTAACTTTGTATAGCCACCGTCCGTTTTATATCCTCATTGCAAACTTTCTGACATTTTGCAAGGTAGCTCAGGTTATTTGGTGACCCTTATCAGAAATATTACTGCTTGTGTGTAAAAATTGCCAGAAATTGTATTAATTTTTCCAGTTGCCTTTAATTAAACAATAAATCATAAATGTGTAAAGCTTCTAGTTTAGGCCATCAGGGGAGGCCATGAGCATTAAGGTACATGTAAGCCCCTCCCCCTTCAGATCTATCACCATATAACCATTTGGAGAGATCTTCATGCACAAGTCGAATTTTTCGTTCACAATTCGAGCTATGAACGGATAAGTCGACTTATTTAGTCGACAACAAGAGAATCATTCAAATCATTGTTGCCATTCTTGTATCAATAGCAAACTGACTGGTAATCAGAGGTAAAGTCCCTCTACTTCAGAACATCGATGTACCAAATAATGCCAGCCATAGAGAAATATAAGGGCACATCTAGCTCGCCAATTTATTGCATCTTAGCGTGATACATCTCAGAACGATGTCGTCACATAAGTATTCTTTTGTATGCACATGGCTTGGAGAGTACAAGGAATATTCCATTCGTTGTACGTATCTACTGAACCTTCTTGTCAGTGGATGGTAAAAGCTTCCTTCGTAAATCCTGACTCCGTCATCAGATTGTTCAACATAGTTCACACATCTCCACAACTTTTTCCCATTTCTTTTCTGTGTGTTAGTATTCTTCTTGCATATTTCCTAATAGACCGATTCTAGGTAAATCATCCTTGATAATTACTGATAATGGTAGCATTGTGGGGTTCAGCACGCAACATGAAGGACCATTACTGTGTTGATTTAAAACTGCTTCTAGCAAGACCCAGATAAACTGACCCTTTCCCAAACATGCACACACACACACACACTACTACTCACCGAATAACGAGATTCTTTAACAATATTACCTAATGGACACCCGAGAAAAGCGAAATCCGGAAATCAATAATATATGGTGTCTTTTGTGTATGGATTAAGTTGAAGCAGAGGATTACAGAGGACATGCATGCTCAGATTATGGGTGAGGAAATTCATTGGGAAATCTTAGCTAATCAAAAAAACTACCAATTAAACCAATGTTTCGTCCTGATCCATGTACTATAGGAGGAGAGTGGAGAAATTACTGGAATAGAGTATTTCTCAAATCGCTTGTGGATTATCCGTGGACGACGGCTGTCAATACCGAATGTCACCTGACCCAATATATTTAACACGCCTCCTCAAACGATGCATATGTGGTAGCATACACTTTTTATAAAAGAGGACAATGTAGATTCCCTCAATTGTTTGGAAGAACTTGTAAGTAAAGAGACCAATCTGACTTCTCGTGTGTCACGCTCATCTCTCCGAGCTATAGAAATGAGGACCATTTTTTAACAGTTCCCCATTTTTACTTGATCTGCACTTAGCGTCGATCCACCACGCGATAATTGTTTTAAAGTACTGTCGTTTCATAAAAGCCTGTGATGGATATGACTGATGAGTACAAGGTGGGCACAAGAAAACGCACGAATTCCATAGATAAGGAAGACAAACACGATTACTAAAAGCTATAACACAGAAATCCATATACTATAACTGTTTGACTTAGTGCCTGTATATTTGATCTGTTCACATAATATGCTTACAGATACAATTGATAGTATAATAGTATTGCCATAAAAGGTGCTGGGTTAAAAAGGCGAATGTTTCCCATTGTCTCTCTTCCTGTAAGCATATAGGTACCATATAAAAATGGCGGCCAACACTCGAATAAACGCCCAGTGGTTTAAACCAGGCTTTGCCGAACAAAAGCTCTCTTACATTCTTGTTTTCCTCATCTGGATATAAGCTTTCCGTACAACAGCGAATGTTATACTTCGACTCCTGAAGCACACATCACCAGGATGCTAATATTAATTATGGAGATCAAGAGGCATGTCCGGAATGCACCTGAGAGTAATCGAATTATGTTATGTTTTATTGGGTGAAATCTCCTTATGTGAGTAAATAATTCCATCTGTGGTGGGGTTTTTTAAATCCTGGATAAAATAGTCGATATTCATGTCCCCTAAGAAAAGACTTAATGTTCAACTAATGCCAACATTATTCAATCACCAATGAAAATAAACAGCGCCAGAGCCTGTTCGATATAACCTAGGGAACTCGATAGAATTAGTTTGCTGTAAGAACTGATTCAATGTGTTAAGCAATATAGAAGTCATAAAAAATGCGTGGAATCCATTTAAAATATTTGTACAATAATTTAGCGAAGATTAAGAATTAATGCGAATAACGAACGTGGTTTCTGAAATACAAAAGCCAAAACCGACATTCAGTCGCTTTCGTTCAGTCAGGAATTTCGCCGCATCCACCTTAAACATTAAACATACTGGAAAGTGTGCTCACTCGATCCCCACGTCTACCTTAAATAACAAACATACATATACTGGAAAGTCTGCCCAGTTGATCACGATATTCATTGTAAACTATAAGAATATTGAAAATTGGAGCAATATGCAAGAGGTGGGAAAGATTGCCCATCTCACTTGAATCCCACATTCATCTCAGAGCAAAATCGCTGGTAAGTCTGTCCCTTGATCCCCATCCACCTTCCTGAATGTCTGTCCCACTTGAGCCCATGTTATCAAATTCCAAAGACACGTCTGAAATTTTATACCATAAATACCATCAAATTCATCTCTGACTAAACGCACTTGAGAATATGCCCACTTAAATTTGACAGTCATATTGAACAAAATCACCCGTATCACATATTCTGGAATGTCTGCCCAACTTGATTTTATGTTCATCTTCAGAATTCCAAATAGACTATAAAGTCTGCCAAACGTAGTCCACGTATTTTGAATGTCTACCTCAATTGATACAAAATCCATCTTAAATTATAGCCATCCTGACTGAAAGTCTAACCCACTTGATCCCACAATCAACTTACACTATGAAATAGTAAATGTCTGCTTAATTTGATCCCAATATTCAACAACTTACAGCATCGAAGAAACTTCATTTTCCATTTAAAAAACTGCGACCGTAAATATGTAGAAACCCATTCATCTGATTGAATAATGCACTTTATTTTTTTTTGTCGCATGTCCTGGAGGGAAAACTCTGTTGAATCCCCCCTAACAAGTCTTGGCTACGTTGAAGAGATTCAACAGTTGATCCCATCAAGAATTACAACACATATAAGGGAAGTGGGAAGAGGTGCCGACATACTGACAGAGTCACATGACTTCACAGTATAGTCTTCCGGTCAACCTATTCTAAAGCACATACAAAGAATCTAACGATTTGTGATTTGTGTTGCATCCCAGGTACGCCCTTATTGCACCTGTCCATGCGGCAACTTGGACGACACGACCACACGGCCGTTTCCGCTGAAGCGACCCGCTTCAGGTGAAACAGAGAAGATCCACAGGATTTGAAAAGGAAGATTGCAAAATTGGAATTTTGTTTTGTTATTCAGTGCAGCTTTATAGAATTCATGGAAATATTCTGGGTAATGTGTGCGTGGATAAACGTGATCAGGCTCATTCAAAGAACTAAGCTGGATAAGCAGTTCTGTTTGTGAGTACAATGCCATCGAAAGCAATATCTCTGCCTAATGTACGAAATAGTTTAATTTTGAAATGTCTGTCTTTCTAAATTCCTGGGATGGTGTTAAGTTGCCTTCGTTAGGTTACAATTCGTTTCGTCTGTTCAGACATTTAAACGGTCACCACTCTCTCTTACCCACAAGTCTCCAGGTATGATTATGTGCGAAGTCTGGCGAGTTGAGAGTAGCAACCTTGCCCTAGAAACCTGTCCTGAATGAGTTGAAGCATGGTAAAATCAACGTCATCGTCCCTGGTGTTTGGTGGCTGAAAACGCTTTCATTTTCTGCTTTATACTTCCCTGGATCAAAGAAAGTAACCCAAGGTTTCAGTTCTCGCCACATGTTTGAATTTCTGGATCATTTCGGTATTTTCTTGAAATGTCCTCTGAAAACTGGGATCGTAGCGTAAACGATCTTTTGCCCTGTGATTCCTGTAACATGTGTCTAATTTAGCTGAAGTCCAAGTAAGGAACCGTTGAACACTATGTGTATTACATCGCCATGATGTTCAAATGAACAGGCACAAACACAGAGTGATTAAGATACATTATACCACGAAAAAAACAACGGCTTGGAAATTCATCCGGATAAAGAATTCTTGTCGGTGATAAGGATACTACATGTATGTATGAAATATCACAATGGCTTGCTGCCTCCAATAAAAGCTGTTGACCGCTTCCATCCTGCAAGAAACTTGCTTGTGTTTCTTTTATTTTCAGTTCGAGCCTCGCCCTGTTTGAACTGGTGCTGACTGTCGAAGGTGAAAGTTATATCGATAATTGAAGCGGAAATTCTTTAATTCAGGACGACGGCTGACACTTAAGGTCGGATCTGACGCTGAACTACAAGATGATTATTCACCATTGTAAATAGGCGGTAAACAATTACATTAATATTACCTATAATATATTCCATTGCAGACGACGGTGTGGTGAATAATTATTATCGACAAAACATGATTCTGTTAACCTAATACTAGCGTCAGATCCGACAATCAGTACTCAGCCGTCGTCTATAAATAACTGGCGTGTCCATTTCATCAAACGATATAGACATCAAAGTCTGTGGTGGCATTGCTACCATGATTCGCTTTCAGTTCAAATAATTATACACGTGCTTGATCAATGTCCTCATTTCTTTATTTTCCACTACTGCACATTCCAATAATCCTCATATCAGAATATTATCCAGTGGGGTGAAACGGAAAAGGGGCGAATATATTCACTCGAAGCAGCTCCGCTTATCAAACAGCTTGGTGCCAACGAGCTTTGATTTCCCATTATATCAAATTGCTTTCATTAGAAGGTCCTCCGTAGTGATGCACTATTAGAAGGCTGCCATATTTACGCAGCGATGTAAATAGTTGTTAGAATAAAATCAAATCCGTCTCTTCTCTTTGAACTTACAGCTGACCAGACACTCCGAACATATCGATTTGGATGTTCTATTTACCGAAATGGAGTTACATATTTGTAGTTTCCATCGTCGATTCTTCACAAATTGTCAAATGGGAATCATATATTCAACTGATGACGTGGCATGGTTAAAGCTTATCCTCTATAAACATTTACAGAAGAAGCAGGTTTCAATATTTAAGAGTGCAGTTACCGAGACTGGATGTGTTTATCAAAGGGATTCTGTCAATAGCATTCTATCACAAAGGCACTGTCATTGACAAGATGAGTAATGCAATTTCTCCTTTCGCTCATTGTACTCAAGTTTAGATCGTATATAATCTGATTAATGTATACTTAGAAATGAGTAAAACGCCTTTTATCATTATATGAATTCGTCCCTGTGCGAGCACATTAGTTTGTTTTAAAAAAAGAACCGGAAATCACTCGAACGTTTACGAACTCTCATTCAACGGGACCTGGGTTTTATGACATACATAGAACTTTTATAGTAAGTCGGCAAAATATGTTGAACATCCCACTTTGTCAATTCTTGGCGATTTATCACGACGGATTTCCCGTTATAACAAGAACCAAAATTCGTTCAGAAATTCTGTGATGAGAATAATATATTCTGCATTACCCTCGAATTATCATTCTGGTTAACGTGATCATATGTTTTAATATGATGGGAAATTCCTCTTGTACTCTCCGTTGCAGATCGTATACATATGATTCGTGTCATAACTGTAGTTAATATAGCAGCGAAACACGAAGTTTATTATCCACTGTTTTCAGAGTAATCCTCTTGCAAAACGCTAAGAATTGAGAAAATAGACTGTTCAGTTTATAAGTATGTCATGAAAACGAATGTTCACAGAACGACATATGTCGCCTATTGCTTCGTACAAGTTTGAGCGATTTCTGGGTAAAACATTTTGTTACAAACAAATCCGCTTGCAGAGAGACGGATTCGTTTAATGATGCAATGGAGCCTTTGCATCATACTCTAGATAACGACTTTACAACGAAAATCTTATAGATTAAGAATACCGATCAGCGATACCGATCTGATATTTTCGGAACAGCATGAGGTCTTGCGGGCATCATTGAAAACTGTTGACCGCTCTTGCAGTAAACTAGCCTAGTTTTATGCATACCATGATTTCTTCTTTTAATTTGGTGCTATATCTATTATATGAATTAGGCCTCTGGATTATGGACGCGGAAATTCGTTAATGGTCGACGGCTGAATATTGAATGTCGGCCTAGACACTTGTAATATATATAGTTTTTTTAATAAACGTTCCATTGTATGTCGTTTTGCAGGACATAACTCTGTCATGGAACTAATATTTTCTCCGTTTGGGCGTCTATTTAATCGAACGGTGACCGAGTTAATCACTCTGCATCAGACTGTTATTATATCATCGCTCTCGAATAATTGTATCTTATACCGCTGAAGCTGGTGCTAGGGACCGTTTAGTAATTAAAGTTATCCACATCTACAAGAAGCGTGACAAATCATCACAGGAATCATTCTGGGTTCTTGGGATGCATAATACAATCACATT
>JAVTVY010008785.1:0-44154 GCA_036873755.1 Hanleya hanleyi | reverse complement strand
CTTACGTTAGAATGCCTGTCAAACTGAAGAACGGGGCGCAATGATTGTTGAAAAGGCACACATCACCAGTTCTCCAACATGGAGAGGGAGCTGCGTCTATCTGTAGTATTTACTCTGGCATTTTCACAGTGAAATCAATACGCTCTGATATTGACTAAATAAATGGCACTAGATTGTCCATTGTCATCGCACAATGGCAGCACATGCCCGATAGTTATATGCAGACGCGGAGAGTGGAGTGACTGAAAACACAAAACATATAGATTTTCTTTTTTATCTCACCGCGCATTTAATCTATCCAGACGCGTGTAGCTGCATGAACTGCCGATGCGTTGTTCAGACGCGAGATTTTTCAAATTTTCGTACGGATACAATATTGGACACGCCTGTTAGTTTCTATGATATAGCTTTATTTACATAATGCCCCAAAACGGAAACATATACAAGTCTAGGCAATTAGCATTTAAAGGCATAAAGTGGAGGCTTGAGCTCCAAATTTGATTGATTTATTTGTGATTCAGTTTCTGTTCCGGTGTTTCATTGTCGTTCGAGTGTGTAATTTGTGCATGAATATTCAACAATTAATTTCCCTGGGTTGTTTTAATGAAAGTTATTGCTATATTTCGGGCGTTCGACTTTGTAATTTAATACAGTTTCTTTAATTGACCTTATAAAATGGAATTTATATAGGTTTTTTTTGCAATATATGAAATACAATTTTTTTTTGCAATATATGAAATACAAATGGGGAGTCAACAGAATTTGTTTTACATGGCAGCAGTTTATCAGGTAAAGGGGGCATATAAGCCCTATCCAGGAGAGAATAAGCGTGGGTAATTGGAGTGAAAGTGGGAAAATATTCTGGAGATCATCTGTAAGGCCGCTGCCTTTTTTGTTGGAATTGAATTGGTATGAATTTTGGGGTCACCAAAAGCATAATTTCTAGCCTAGGAAGCACTCTTCGCTGTCCGATCAATAAATATAAGGGATCGTTTCCATTATTCGTTTTTTCTTCAGTCGCGCTTTTTCTTCAATTTTCTCGATTGAAAAACGATCATTCGTGAATCAGTCGCGAGGATATCGAGAAAAAAAATGAGAAAAAACGATTGAACCTTTTTTGAAAAAAACCATTCTCTCGCGATATCGTTTTTGAATCGTTTACCCATGCGCGATCCGTTCTTGATCGTGAATCTTCAATCGCGAGGGAATCGTTTTTTTCAAGATGCGAGAGAATCGCGAGGCGGAGTGATATCTGACACATAGGCCGTGTTGCCGTCGTACGCCGCTCTATCCGCGAACTGGGAACTACATTTAATGTTGGTTGCGGATTTGTCGATGGAAAACCTAGATTACTATACTATACTATACTATACTGTATAAATGCGTAAGATAACCGGATAATATATATGATTTACGATCTATAGTCTCCTACAAACCGAAGTAGGGCGTATGCTGGAAATATCTATACATATACCTGTACCATGCTTCCTGTGACGTCCGCGCTCAGGTTTACTCTGGCGAAGCGTAAATGGCAAAATTACATGTTTATTTAATAATCGTGTGAGTCGACAATGTGTTAATGTTCAGTCATTCTCTCCATACGTCCGATAATTTCCTCATATATTAATGCAACTTGGTATAAACAATACAGGATTATAGTCGCAATATCTTATTTTTGTAAATACCGGGTATAGATGTCGCGTACTTCGTACTTCCCCAGTGAGTAATTCTCAGACGAAATGATCAGTAATCTGACATTTATTTACTTCTCGACAGCACACATTAAAGATTTACAGACTGTCCTTTCAACCCTGATTACCTCAGCCGACCTTGACCTACGCAGAGGTCGTGACGTCAGCCAGGATTCCCTTTCAGCGGAGAAACCCATCGATAATAGGCCGTAGCAATATAATTATACAATGCTGTTTAAGGTTTCGTATACGGTTCGGCTGATACTGTAACATGAACAATTCTATAATATGAACTTGAAATATATGATCTATGAATTAACATAAACAATCGTCACATCACTCGGGGGCACATCACAGTGAGCTCCACTCGAACCAATAAACTAAGCGGTGGGCGCATTATGGTGGCAGCACAGTCCACTGAAAATCAAGGATGGGAATAACTGGGAAAGGAGAGGGGAAAACCATTGTGGTGGGTCCACCAAAACGGTAAGAAAGGAACTTGTCAAGGAAATATGCTTGATCAGGGCACACAGCAAGACAAGATAGGGCAAAGACAAGGGATGGGATGTTTTTATGGTGAAAAAAAACCTACCACAATATCACGACGCACAACCGTATAAAATGATAAACTCTCAATAATTGGAATCATGTATTCAAAATTCAAACTACTCATAGGGAATACACTTTGCATGGGTGTATGTCATTTCCATGATTACATACATTATCGAACATACATAAACTGGCCGTGGATTTGCATAGCATGTGTGCCGAATAATCATGAGCAGATACAGGAAAAATGGCCAGTGAGCGAAAAAAACACTTATAGCAAGTCAACCCAATTGGTGGAAGCATGATACTACAGATCGTGAATGAAATGACGAACGTAATCCATATCTGCGAACATTACGATACAAGAATATGGCAGAAGTATAACCTAGTGGCATGTAAGCGTTCCACCAATCAGTGTTCAAACAATATCAGACTTAACACAATATCTCGTCGATCGACACTCATCACTTATCTTAACAACATTCAGGCACTAGTTGTCAAATACTATATGACGCATACCCAACACATTTAAACAATATCGTCAATGGTGAAAAAGAGAAAAAAATATACATATCCCAAGAAACTCTGAGTTACTCATTTACCGTTATAGTTGATGACATGATCAAAATAACTGAGCAAACACTTGGTGGTTGAACTGGGGTAAAGATCTGACATATTGATATCAACTGTATATCAAAAATGGATAACAAACCACTAGTACTTAAAAGCATAACAAAACATCATTGCAATAATCTCTGTTTATGCTACGTTGGTACATGTTACAACCTTCAACGTCGACGTTGGCCCCGTTTGTCTGTCGGAATCCTGTCATGAGTCTGCTTGACAAGTGTCTGACAGGGTGACGTGAGATCCTCAAAAAGCACCCAGGAGTTTTGCCTGGAATCATAGTTCAACCATTTGATGCGATACTGCCAGGAGCCATTTACAAACTTCTTACGAAGAATTTTCTTGATCTCATCAATCTTCTCGACTTGTGGCTTCTCGGTCTCACATGGCCTGTTAACTTGGGGCTGTGTCGACCCAGGCTGTTGTTGCGTAGAATCCAGGGAAGGCAACGTTGTCGTAATGTCTGAAGTCACATTGTCTAGGGGAATCTCGTCGTCCGACAGAATGGCAGGTTCCACACTATCAATGTCCTTGGGCAGAGAAGGATCCTCCGGACACGTGCTACGAATAAATCCATGTTTGAGACGGTCAATGTGCACTCTGTCATGTACAAGCTTGCCGTCACAAATCAGCCGAAGTTTGACGTGACATGGGGATAGCTTTCCGACAATGTAGTATGGGCCTGTCCATGGGCGAAGGAATTTCTTTGTGTTACCGGGTGCAACAACAGGACGATAGAGGAAAACTGTGTCACCAGCACAAAACGAGGGCTCGTGTGCTCTTTTCGCAGACTTCTCCTTCATCGTTGTCTTGTGTTTCTGGAGATTCTCGATGGCAACATTCCTGCCACATCTAACTCTTCCAAAAGGTTCGCTATGTAATCTTGAGCTGATTTGGGCACATCCATCGTTGGCAAATCCACAACTGGGGGCATGCTTGGGTGGCGCCCATACACCAGGAAAAATGGACTATGTTCCGTTGTATCCACCGACGGAGTCGTGTTGTAAGCAAACTGAACGAAAGGGATGAACTTGTCCCACTGGTCCTGAACGCCGTCCAATTGTTTCGGCAGGGAGCTGAGTATATTGGTCATCATCCGCTCAGTTTGTCCATTGCATTGAGGGTGATAGCTCGTGGTATAAGTTTTCGTCACATTGAGCAACTTGCACGTCTCCTTCACAACTTTAGAGAGGTAATTGCTTCCTCTGTCTGAGTGGAGATGTGTGGGGGTTCCGTGGCGGCAGATGATATCTCGTAGAAATGCATCAGCAACTGTAGGTGCTGTGATATTCTGAACTGGGATCAACTCCATATACTTCGTTAGATAGTCTATGAATACCAGCACATAGCGGTTGGATGTATCTTGACACACGGGAAGAGGACCCAAAATGTCTGTACTGACACGCTCGAAAGGGGTATTGGGGACCGGCATTGGCGTCAGTGGTGCTTTTGTCACTTTATGTGGGCGCTTCCTTTGCAGGCAGAGTTCACAAGACTGCACTCATCGCGTAATGTCACTGTTCATACTTGGCCAGAAGAACCGCAGTCTAGTCGTCTCAATCGTACGGGAGATTCCCATGTGGCCTCCAGACAATGGAGCATCGTGTGTGGCGCGTAACACAGTAGAAACCAGATGGGTGGGAACAGTAACTTGAACATGGACTCTACTTCCCTTCCTGCGATGATTTTGTCTCATCCAGATGTGGAACAAGATGCCTTCTGACATGAACTAGTTTGGATGAACAATGAGCACATCTCGTCTGCGTTGAGGCTCAGTAGGAAGGGCGTCAGTAGTCAAATATGTGATAATGTCCTGGTATTGGGGATCCTCGCTTTGTGCACATGCCAACTGCTCCTTTGACCACAACGATGTAGTGGTCTGTGCTACTTCAGTAGCATTGCCTATACAAGTCTCTGACGGAGGTCTTAGTACACCAGCTGTTCGTTGGTTCCATCCTGTACCAACTGGGACAATAACAGGGGTTTCAGTTAGAGCTGTCACATCAATGCCCCTAAAAGGTAAGACGTCCAGATAGGCATCGTCATTGTCCTCATCTGGAGACGGCATGGACCTTGCCGGGTCGGTATTGTATGTCAAAAGCATATGACTGGAGGATAGCAATCCATCGGGCAAACTTTCCAATCGGTTCTACCAAGCTGAACAGCCATTTCAAAGCAGCATGGTCTACCACAGCTCTGAACTGAGAGAAACGGACGTAGCTAAACACTCTTTTGCTGTTATACCGTACCGTCGTTCTGTTGAAGAAAGGGATTGTCCAACATAGGCAATCACTCTCTCGGTCCCGTTTTGGATTTGACAAAGGACTGCACCAACCGCAAATGAACTGGCGTCGGTATACATGATGTAGGGAGCATCTGGCTGCGGGTATGCCGGCAGTGGTGCCGACGTCAGGGCAGTCTACAGCGATTGGAAGGCTGATTCGCAAATGTCACTCCACTCGTAGGGAAGACCTTTCCTGGTGAGCGCATACAGAGGGGTAGCAATGGCAGCATAGTTCGGGATAAATTTACGATAGTACCCCGATAATCCGAGAAATGCCCTCAAGTCCTTCAGGTTTGTCGGAGTTGGGTACTGTGAGACAGCTTCAACTTTAGCTGGATCTGGTGAAATTCCCTCTGGGTTAACAACATGTCCGAGGTAGCGTATTTCCTGTTTGGCAAAGAAGCATTTCTCTGGACGAAGTTTCAGTCCAGCCTGGCGCAGACGGTTGAAAACGGCAGACAGGTGAGACAAATGATCCTCAAATGTGCGACTAAAGATGATCACAACGTCAAGATAGACGAGGCAAAATTTCCAGGAGAGTCAAGATAACACGGCTTTCATAACCCGTTGGAATGTGGCTGGGCTGTTTTTCAAACCCATGGGTTGGCGTCGGAACTGGAATAAACCAAGATGACATCTCCAGGCGGTGTAATGGCGAGAGTCTGGGTGGAGATCCACCTGGTATAAACCACTTTGGAGGTCAGGCGTGGAGAAGAATACCGGATTAGTTGATCCAAGGCTTTCCAATGCATCTTCTGTAGTAGGGATGGGGTGAGCACACAGTGTAGTACATTCATTCAATTTTCTATAGTCCATCACGAACCGATAACTATTGCCAGTCTTCTTTGCTACGAGCAGGCATGGTGCTGCCCAGGGGCTTACAGACTCTTCAATAATCCCCTTGTCAAGCATGTCCTTGACCATGTCTTCCAGCACTTCTTTCTGTTTTGGTCCTAGCTTATAGGTTCGTTGGCGTATAGGCGTTTGGTTGGGGTCTATCGCAATGCGGTGTTGAATGAGGTCACAGAAGCCAAGACAATCAATGGGAGAAACAAACACATCCTTATGTTCATCAACCAGTTCTTTAACTTTCTGAATTTGCTCGGAGTTCAGGGCATCAGACCCAAAGTGCACATGTTCAGAGGGTCTGAAAGACTTCACAGGTTCTGGGTTTTCTGGATCAGTGGTATCAGTGTTGTCATTTGGCTTGGAGTTCACAGCGAACAAACCATTTTTGGCTTTATCTTCGAGTTCATTCCCACTAGCTTCCACGTCCATGAAATCGGCTACAACCATCCATAAAAGAAAAACACAATTGTTCAGTCCCCAATTCATCTTGGCCGGTAAAACAGCTAACTTTGTCCATTGCATTGAGGGTGATAGCTCGTGGTATAAGTTTTCGTCACATTGAGCAACTTGCACGTCTCCTTCACAACGTTAGAGAGGTAATTGCTTCCTCTGTCTGAGTGGAGATGTGTGGGGGTTCCGTGGCGGCAGATGATATCTCGTAGAAATGCATCAGCATCTGTAGGTGCTGTGATATTCTGAACTGGGATCAACTCCATATACTTCGTTAGATAGTCTATGAATACCAGCACATAGCGGTTGGATGTATCTTGACACACGGGAAGAGGACCCAAAATGTCTGTACTGACACGCTCGAAAGGGGTATTGGGGACCGGCATTGGCGTCAGTGGTGCTTTTGTCACTTTATGTGGGCGCTTCCTTTGCAGGCAGAGTTCACAAGACTGCACCCATCGCGTAATGTCACTGTTCATACTTGTCCAGAAGAACCGCAGTCTAGTCTTCTCAATCGTACGGGAGATTCGCATGTGGCCTCCAGACAATGGAGCATCGTGTGTGGCGCGTAACACAGTAGAAACCAGCTGGGTGGGAACAGTAACTTGAACATGGACTCTACTTCCCTTCCTGCGATGATTTTGTCTGATCCAGATGTGGAACAAGATGCCTTCTCACATGAAGTAGTTTGGAAGAACAATGAGCACATCTCGTCTGCGTTGAGGCTCAGTAGGAAGGGCGCCAGTAGTCAAATATGTGATAATGTCCTGGTATTGGGGATCCTCGCTTTGTGCACATGCCAACTGCTCCTTTGACCACAACGATGTAGTGGTCTGTGCTACTTCAGTAGCATTGCCTATACAAGTCTCTGACGGAGGTCTTAGTACACCAGCTGTTCGTTGGTTCCATCCTGTATCAACTGGGGCAATAACAGCGGTTTCAGTTACAGCTGTCACATCAATGCCCCTAAAAGGTAAGACGTCCAGATAGGCATCGTCATTGTCCTCATCTGGGGACGGTGGAAATTGTCGGCGACTCACGCCATCAGCATTGGCATGGACCTTGCCGGGTCGGTATTGTATGTCAAAAGCATATGACTGGAGGATAGCAATTCATCGGGCAAACTTTCCAATCGGTTCTACCAAGTTGAACAGCCATTTCAAAGCAGCATGGTCTACCACAGCTCTGAACTGAGAGAAACGGACGTAGCTAAACACTCTTTTCCTGTTATACCGTACCGTCGTTCTGTTGAAGAAAGGGATGTCCAACATAGGCAATCACTCTCTCGGTCCCGTTTTGGATTTGACAAAGGACTGCACCAACCGCAAATGAACTGGCGTCGGTATACATGATGTAGGGAGCATCTGGCTGCGGGTATGCCGGCAGTGGTGCCGACGTCAGGGCAGTCTACAGCGATTGGAAGGCTGATTCGCAAATGTCACTCCACTCGTAGGGAAGCCCTTTCTTGGTGAGCGCATACAGAGGGGTAGCAATGGCAGCATAGTTCGGGATAAATTTACGATAGTACCCCGATAATCCGAGAAATGCCCTCAAGTCCTTCAGGTTTGTCGGAGTTGGGTACTGTGAGACAGCTTCAACTTTAGCTGGATCTGGTGAAATTCCCTCTGGGTTAACAACATGTCCGAGGTAGCGTATTTCCTGTTTGGCAAAGAAGCATTTCTCTGGACGAAGTTTCAGTCCAGCCTGGCGCAGACGGTTGAAAACGGCAGACAGGTGAGACAAATGATCCTCAAATGTGCGACTAAAGATGATCACATCGTCAAGATAGACGAGGCAAAATTTCCAGGAGAGTCAAGATAACACGGCTTTCATAACCCGTTGGAATGTGGCTGGGCTGTTTTTCAAACCCATGGGTTGGCGTCGGAACTGGAATAAACCAAGATGACATCTCCAGGCGGTGTAATGGCGAGAGTCTGGGTGGAGAGCCACCTGGTATAAACCACTTTGGAGGTCAAGCGTGGAGAAGAATACCGGATTAGTTGATCCAAGGCTTTCCAATGCATCTTCTGTAGTAGGGATGGGGTGAGCACACAGTGTAGTACATTCATTCAATTTTCTATAGTCCACCACGAACCGATAACTATTGCCAGTCTTCTTTGCTACGAGCAGACATGGTGCTGCCCAGGGGCTTACAGACTCTTCAATAATCCCCTTGTCAAGCACCTTGACCATGTCTTCCAGCACTTCTTTCTGTTTTGGACCTATCTTATAGGTTCGTTGGCGTATAGGCCTTTGGTTGGGGTCTATCGCAATGCGGTGTTGAATGAGGTCACAGAAGCCAAGACAATCAATGGGAGAAACAAACACATCCTTATGTTCATCGACCAGTTCTTTAACTTTCTGAATTTGTTCGGAGTTCAGGGCATCAGACCCAAAGTGCACATGTTCAGAGGGTCTGAAAGACTTCACAGGTTCTGGGTTTTCTGGATCAGTGGTATCAGTGTTGTCATTTGGCTTGGAGTTCACAGCGAACAAACCATCTTTGGCTTTATCTTCGAGTTCATTCCCACTAGCTTCCACGTCCATGAAATCTGCTACAACCATCCATAAAAGAAAAACACAAAGGTTCAGTCCCCAATTCATCTTGGCCGGTAAAACAGCTAACGTTGTCCATTGCATTGAGGGTGATAGCTCGTGGTATAAGTTTTCGTCACATTGAGCAACTTGCACGTCTCCTTCACAACGTTAGAGAGGTAATTGCTTCCTCTGTCTGAGTGGAGATGTGTGGGGGTTCCGTGGCGGCAGATGATATCTCGTAGAAATGCATCAGCAACTGTAGGTGCTGTGATATTCTGAACTGGGATCAACTCCATATACTTCGTTAGATAGTCTATGAATACCAGCACATAGCGGTTGGATGTATCTTGACACACGGGAAGAGGACCCAAAATGGCTGTACTGACACGCTCGAAAGGGGTATTGGGGACCGGCATTGGCGTCAGTGGTGCTTTTGTCATTTTATGTGGGCGCTTCCTTTGCAGCCAGAGTTCACAAGACTGCACCCATCGCGTAATGTCACTGTTCATACTTGGCCAGAAGAACCGCAGTCTAGTCCTCTCAATCGTACGGGAGATTCCCATGTGGCCTCCAGACAATGGAGCATCGTGTGTGGCGCGTAACACAGTAGAAACCAGCTGGGTGGGAACAGTAACTTGAACATGGACTCTACTTCCCTTCCTGCGATGATTTTGTCTGATCCAGATGTGGAACAAGATGCCTTCTGACATGAAGTAGTTTGGATGAACAATGAGCACATCTCGTCTGCGTTGAGGCTCAGTAGGAAGGGCGCCAGTAGTCAAATATGTGACAATGTCCTGGTATTGGGGATCCTCGCTTTGTGCACATGCCAACTGCTCCTTTGACCACAACGATGTAGTGGTCTCTGCTACTTCAATAGCATTGCCTATACAAGTCTCTGACGGAGGTCTTAGTACACCAGCTGTTCGTTGGTTCCATCTTGTACCAACTGGGGCAATAACATTTGTTTCAGTTAGAGCCGTCACATCAATGCCCCTAAAAGGTAAGACGTCCAGATAGGCATCGTCATTGTCCTCATCTGGAGACGGTGGAAATTGTCGGCGACTCACGCCATCAGCATTGCCATCGACCTTGCCGGGTCGGTATTGTATGTCAAAAGCATATGACTGGAGGATAGCAATCCATCGGGCAAACTTTCCAATCGGTTCTACCAAGCTGAACAGCCATTTCAAAGCAGCATGGTCTACCACAGCTCTGAACTGAGAGAAACGGACGTAGCTAAACACTCTTTTGCTGTTATACCGTACCGTCGTTCTGTTGAAGAAAGGGATTGTCCAACATAGGCAATCACTCTCTCGGTCCCGTTTTGGATTTGACAAAGGACTGCACCAACCGCAAATGAACTGGCGTCGGTATACATGATGTAGGGAACATCTGGCTGCGGGTATGCCGGCAGTGGTGCCGACGTCAGGGCAGTCTTCAGCGATTGGAAGGCTGATTCGCAAATGTCACTCCACTCGTAGGGAAGCCCTTTCTTGGTGAGCGCATACAGAGGGGTAGCAATGCCAGCATAGTTCGGGATAAATTTACGATAGTACCCCGATAATCCGAGAAATGCCCTCAAGTCCTTCAGGTTTGTCGGAGTTGGGTACTGTGAGACAGCTTCAACTTTAGCTGGATCTGGTGAAATTCCCTTTGGGTTAACAACATGTCCGAGGTAGCGTATTTCCTGTTTGGCAAAGAAGCATTTCTCTGGACGAAGTTTCAGTCCAGCCTGGCGCAGACGGTTGAAAACGGCAGACAGCTGAGACAAATGATCCTCAAATGTGCGACTAAAGATGATCACATCGTCAAGATAGACGAGGCAAAATTTCCAGGAGAGTCAAGATAACACGGCTTTCATAACCCGTTGGAATGTGGCTGGGCTGTTTTTCAAACCCATGGGTTGGCGTCGGAACTGGAATAAACCAAGATGACATCTCCAGGCGGTGTAATGGCGAGAGTCTGGGTGGAGAGCCACCTGGTATAAACCACTTTGGAGGTCAAGCGTGGAGAAGAATACCGGATTAGTTGATCCAAGGCTTTCCAATGCATCTTCTGTAGTAGGGATGGGGTGAGCACACAGTGTAGTACATTCATTCAATTTTCTATAGTCCACCACGAACCGATAACTATTGCCAGTCTTCTTTGCTACGAGCAGACATGGTGCTGCCCAGGGGCTTACAGACTCTTCAATAATCCCCTTGTCAAGCACCTTGACCATGTCTTCCAGCACTTCTTTCTGTTTTGGACCTATCTTATAGGTTCGTTGGCGTATAGGCCTTTGGTTGGGGTCTATCGCAATGCGGTGTTGAATGAGGTCACAGAAGCCAAGACAATCAATGGGAGAAACAAACACATCCTTATGTTCATCGACCAGTTCTTTAACTTTCTGAATTTGTTCGGAGTTCAGGGCATCAGACCCAAAGTGCACATGTTCAGAGGGTCTGAAAGACTTCACAGGTTCTGGGTTTTCTGGATCAGTGGTATCAGTGTTGTCATTTGGCTTGGAGTTCACAGCGAACAAACCATCTTTGGCTTTATCTTCGAGTTCATTCCCACTAGCTTCCACGTCCATGAAATCTGCTACAACCATCCATAAAAGAAAAACACAAAGGTTCAGTCCCCAATTCATCTTGGCCGGTAAAACAGCTAACGTTGTCCATTGCATTGAGGGTGATAGCTCGTGGTATAAATTTTCGTCACATTGAGCAACTTGCACGTCTCCTTCACAACGTTAGAGAGGTAATTGCTTCCTCTGTCTGAGTGGAGATATGTGGGGGTTCCGTGGCGGCAGATGATATCTCGTAGAAATGCATCAGCAACTGTAGGTGCTGTGATATTCTGAACTGGGATCAACTCCATATACTTCGTTAGATAGTCTATGAATACCAGCACATAGCGGTTGGATGTATCTTGACACACGGGAAGAGGACCCAAAATGGCTGTACTGACACGCTCGAAAGGGGTATTGGGGACCGGCATTGGCGTCAGTGGTGCTTTTGTCATTTTATGTGGGCGCTTCCTTTGCAGCCAGAGTTCACAAGACTGCACCCATCGCGTAATGTCACTGTTCATACTTGGCCAGAAGAACCGCAGTCTAGTCCTCTCAATCGTACGGGAGATTCCCATGTGGCCTCCAGACAATGGAGCATCGTGTGTGGCGCGTAACACAGTAGAAACCAGCTGGGTGGGAACAGTAACTTGAACATGGACTCTACTTCCCTTCCTGCGATGATTTTGTCTGATCCAGATGTGGAACAAGATGCCTTCTGACATGAAGTAGTTTGGATGAACAATGAGCACATCTCGTCTGCGTTGAGGCTCAGTAGGAAGGGCGCCAGTAGTCAAATATGTGACAATGTCCTGGTATTGGGGATCCTCGCTTTGTGCACATGCCAACTGCTCCTTTGACCACAACGATGTAGTGATCTCTGCTACTTCAATAGCATTGCCTATACAAGTCTCTGACGGAGGTCTTAGTACACCAGCTGTTCGTTGGTTCCATCTTGTACCAACTGGGGCAATAACATTTGTTTCAGTTAGAGCCGTCACATCAATGCCCCTAAAAGGTAAGACGTCCAGATAGGCATCGTCATTGTCCTCATCTGGAGACGGTGGAAATTGTCGGCGACTCACGCCATCAGCATTGGCATCGACCTTGCCGGGTCGGTATTGTATGTCAAAAGCATATGACTGGAGGATAGCAATCCATCGGGCAAACTTTCCAATCGGTTCTACCAAGCTGAACAGCCATTTCAAAGCAGCATGGTCTACCACAGCTCTGAACTGAGAGAAACGGACGTAGCTAAACACTCTTTTGCTGTTATACCGTACCGTCGTTCTGTTGAAGAAAGGGATTGTCCAACATAGGCAATCACTCTCTCGGTCCCGTTTTGGATTTGACAAAGGACTGCACCAACCGCAAATGAACTGGCGTCGGTATACATGATGTAGGGAACATCTGGCTGCGGGTATGCCGGCAGTGGTGCCGACGTCAGGGCAGTCTTCAGCGATTGGAAGGCTGATTCGCAAATGTCACTCCACTCGTAGGGAAGCCCTTTCTTGGTGAGCGCATACAGAGGGGTAGCAATGCCAGCATAGTTCGGGATAAATTTACGATAGTACCCCGATAATCCGAGAAATGCCCTCAAGTCCTTCAGGTTTGTCGGAGTTGGGTACTGTGAGACAGCTTCAACTTTAGCTGGATCTGGTGAAATTCCCTCTGGGTTAACAACATGTCCGAGGTAGCGTATTTCCTGTTTGGCAAAGAAGCATTTCTCTGGACGAAGTTTCAGTCCAGCCTGGCGCAGACGGTTGAAAACGGCAGACAGGTGAGACAAATGATCCTCAAATGTGCGACTAAAGATGATCACAACGTCAAGATAGACGAGGCAAAATTTCCAGGAGAGTCAAGATAACACGGCTTTCATAACCCGTTGGAATGTGGCTGGGCTGTTTTTCAAACCCATGGGTTGGCGTCGGAACTGGAATAAACCAAGATGACATCTCCAGGCGGTGTAATGGCGAGAGTCTGGGTGGAGAGCCACCTGGTATAAACCACTTTGGAGGTCAAGCGTGGAGAAGAATACCGGATTAGTTGATCCAAGGCTTTCCAATGCATCTTCTGTAGTAGGGATGGGGTGAGCACACAGTGTAGTACATTCATTCAATTTTCTATAGTCCACCACGAACCGATAACTATTGCCAGTCTTCTTTGCTACGAGCAGACATGGTGCTGCCCAGGGGCTTACAGACTCTTCAATAATCCCCTTGTCAAGCACCTTGACCATGTCTTCCAGCACTTCTTTCTGTTTTGGACCTATCTTATAGGTTCGTTGGCGTATAGGCCTTTGGTTGGGGTCTATCGCAATGCGGTGTTGAATGAGGTCACAGAAGCCAAGACAATCAATGGGAGAAACAAACACATCCTTATGTTCATCGACCAGTTCTTTAACTTTCTGAATTTGTTCGGAGTTCAGGGCATCAGACCCAAAGTGCACATGTTCAGAGGGTCTGAAAGACTTCACAGGTTCTGGGTTTTCTGGATCAGTGGTATCAGTGTTGTCATTTGGCTTGGAGTTCACAGCGAACAAACCATCTTTGGCTTTATCTTCGAGTTCATTCCCACTAGCTTCCACGTCCATGAAATCTGCTACAACCATCCATAAAAGAAAAACACAAAGGTTCAGTCCCCAATTCATCTTGGCCGGTAAAACAGCTAACGTTGTCCATTGCATTGAGGGTGATAGCTCGTGGTATAAATTTTCGTCACATTGAGCAACTTGCACGTCTCCTTCACAACGTTAGAGAGGTAATTGCTTCCTCTGTCTGAGTGGAGATATGTGGGGGTTCCGTGGCGGCAGATGATATCTCGTAGAAATGCATCAGCAACTGTATGTGCTGTGATATTCTGAACTGGGATCAACTCCATATACTTCGTTAGATAGTCTATGAATACCAGCACATAGCGGTTGGATGTATCTTGACACACGGGAAGAGGACCCAAAATGGCTGTACTGACACGCTCGAAAGGGGTATTGGGGACCGGCATTGGCGTCAGTGGTGCTTTTGTCATTTTATGTGGGCGCTTCCTTTGCAGCCAGAGTTCACAAGACTGCACCCATCGCGTAATGTCACTGTTCATACTTGGCCAGAAGAACCGCAGTCTAGTCCTCTCAATCGTACGGGAGATTCCCATGTGGCCTCCAGACAATGGAGCATCGTGTGTGGCGCGTAACACAGTAGAAACCAGCTGGGTGGGAACAGTAACTTGAACATGGACTCTACTTCCCTTCCTGCGATGATTTTGTCTGATCCAGATGTGGAACAAGATGCCTTCTCACATGAAGTAGTTTGGATGAACAATGAGCACATCTCGTCTGCGTTGAGGCTCAGTAGGAAGGGCGCCAGTAGTCAAATATGTGATAATGTCCTGGTATTGGGGATCCTCGCTTTGTGCACATGCCAACTGCTCCTTTGACCACAACGATGTAGTGGTCTGTGCTACTTCAGTAGCATTGCCTATACAAGTCTCTGACGGAGGTCTTAGTACACCAGCTGTTCGTTGGTTCCATCCTGTATCAACTGGGGCAATAACAGCGGTTTCAGTTACAGCTGTCACATCAATGCCCCTAAAAGGTAAGACGTCCAGATAGGCATCGTCATTGTCCTCATCTGGGGACGGTGGAAATTGTCGGCGACTCACGCCATCAGCATTGGCATGGACCTTGCCGGGTCGGTATTGTATGTCAAAAGCATATGACTGGAGGATAGCAATTCATCGGGCAAACTTTCCAATCGGTTCTACCAAGTTGAACAGCCATTTCAAAGCAGCATGGTCTACCACAGCTCTGAACTGAGAGAAACGGACGTAGCTAAACACTCTTTTCCTGTTATACCGTACCGTCGTTCTGTTGAAGAAAGGGATCGTCCAACATAGGCAATCACTCTCTCGGTCCCGTTTTGGATTTGACAAAGGACTGCACCAACCGCAAATGAGCTGGCGTCGGTATACATGATGTAGGGAGCATCTGGCTGCGGGTATGCCGTCAGTGGTGCCGACGTCAGGGCAGTCTACAGCGATTGGAAGGCTGATTCGCAAATGTCACTCCACTCGTAGGGAAGACCTTTCTTGGTGAGCGCATACAGAGGGGTAGCAATGGCAGCATAGTTCGGGATAAATTTACGATAGTACCCCGATAATCCGAGAAATGCCCTCAAGTCCTTCAGGTTTGTCGGAGTTGGGTACTGTGAGACAGCTTCAACTTTAGCTGGATCTGGTGAAATTCCCTCTGGGTTAACAACATGTCCGAGGTAGCGTATTTCCTGTTTGGCAAAGAAGCATTTCTCTGGACGAAGTTTCAGTCCAGCCTGGCGCAGACGGTTGAAAACGGCAGACAGGTGAGACAAATGATCCTCAAATGTGCGACTAAAGATGATCACATCGTCAAGATAGACGAGGCAAAATTTCCAGGAGAGTCAAGATAACACGGCTTTCATAACCCGTTGGAATGTGGCTGGGCTGTTTTTCAAACCCATGGGTTGGCGTCGGAACTGGAATAAACCAAGATGACATCTCCAGGCGGTGTAATGGCGAGAGTCTGGGTGGAGAGCCACCTGGTATAAACCACTTTGGAGGTCAAGCGTGGAGAAGAATACCGGATTAGTTGATCCAAGGCTTTCCAATGCATCTTCTGTAGTAGGGATGGGGTGAGCACACAGTGTAGTACATTCATTCAATTTTCTATAGTCCACCACGAACCGATAACTATTGCCAGTCTTCTTTGCTACGAGCAGGCATGGTGCTGCCCAGGGGCTTACAGACTCTTCAATAATCCCCTTGTCAAGCATGTCCTTGACCATGTCTTCCAGCACTTCTTTCTGTTTTGGTCCTAGCTTATAGGTTCGTTGGCGTATAGGCGTTTGGTTGGGGTCTATCGCAATGCGGTGTTGAATGAGGTCACAGAAGCCAAGACAATCAATGGGAAAAACAAACACATCTTTATGTTCATCAACCAGTTCTTTAACTTTCTGAATTTGCTCGGAGTTCAGGGCATCAGACCCAAAGTGCACATGTTCAGAGGGTCTGAAAGACTTCACAGGTTCTGGGTTTTCTGGATCAGTGGTATCAGTGTTGTCATTTGGCTTGGAGTTCACAGCGAACAAACCATTTTTGGCTTTATCTTCGAGTTCATTCCCACTAGCTTCCACGTCCATGAAATCGGCTACAACCATCCATAAAAGAAAAACACAATTGTTCAGTCCCCAATTCATCTTGGCCGGTAAAACAGCTAACTTTGTCCATTGCATTGAGGGTGATAGCTCGTGGTATAAGTTTTCGTCACATTGAGCAACTTGCACGTCTCCTTCACAACGTTAGAGAGGTAATTGCTTCCTCTGTCTGAGTGGAGATGTGTGGGGGTTCCGTGGCGGCAGATGATATCTCGTAGAAATGCATCAGCATCTGTAGGTGCTGTGATATTCTGAACTGGGATCAACTCCATATACTTCGTTAGATAGTCTATGAATACCAGCACATAGCGGTTGGATGTATCTTGACACACGGGAAGAGGACCCAAAATGGCTGTACTGACACGCTCGAAAGGGGTATTGGGGACCGGCATTGGCGTCAGTGGTGCTTTTGTCATTTTATGTGGGCGCTTCCTTTGCAGCCAGAGTTCACAAGACTGCACCCATCGCGTAATGTCACTGTTCATACTTGGCCAGAAGAACCGCAGTCTAGTCCTCTCAATCGTACGGGAGATTCCCATGTGGCCTCCAGACAATGGAGCATCGTGTGTGGCGCGTAACACAGTAGAAACCAGCTGGGTGGGAACAGTAACTTGAACATGGACTCTACTTCCCTTCCTGCGATGATTTTGTCTGATCCAGATGTGGAACAAGATGCCTTCTGACATGAAGTAGTTTGGATGAACAATGAGCACATCTCGTCTGCGTTGAGGCTCAGTAGGAAGGGTGCCAGTAGTCAAATATGTGACAATGTCCTGGTATTGGGGATCCTCGCTTTGTGCACATGCCAACTGCTCCTTTGACCACAACGATGTAGTGGTCTCTGCTACTTCAATAGCATTGCCTATACAAGTCTCTGACGGAGGTCTTAGTACACCAGCTGTTCGTTGGTTCCATCTTGTACCAACTGGGGCAATAACATTTGTTTCAGTTAGAGCCGTCACATCAATGCCCCTAAAAGGTAAGACGTCCAGATAGGCATCGTCATTGTCCTCATCTGGAGACGGTGGAAATTGTCGGCGACTCACGCCATCAGCATTGCCATCGACCTTGCCGGGTCGGTATTGTATGTCAAAAGCATATGACTGGAGGATAGCAATCCATCGGGCAAACTTTCCAATCGGTTCTACCAAGCTGAACAGCCATTTCAAAGCAGCATGGTCTACCACAGCTCTGAACTGAGAGAAACGGACGTAGCTAAACACTCTTTTGCTGTTATACCGTACCGTCGTTCTGTTGAAGAAAGGGATTGTCCAACATAGGCAATCACTCTCTCGGTCCCGTTTTGGATTTGACAAAGGACTGCACCAACCGCAAATGAACTGGCGTCGGTATACATGATGTAGGGAACATCTGGCTGCGGGTATGCCGGCAGTGGTGCCGACGTCAGGGCAGTCTTCAGCGATTGGAAGGCTGATTCGCAAATGTCACTCCACTCGTAGGGAAGCCCTTTCTTGGTGAGCGCATACAGAGGGGTAGCAATGCCAGCATAGTTCGGGATAAATTTACGATAGTACCCCGATAATCCGAGAAATGCCCTCAAGTCCTTCAGGTTTGTCGGAGTTGGGTACTGTGAGACAGCTTCAACTTTAGCTGGATCTGGTGAAATTCCCTCTGGGTTAACAACATGTCCGAGGTAGCGTATTTCCTGTTTGGCAAAGAAGCATTTCTCTGGACGAAGTTTCAGTCCAGCCTGGCGCAGACGGTTGAAAACGGCAGACAGCTGAGACAAATGATCCTCAAATGTGCGACTAAAGATGATCACATCGTCAAGATAGACGAGGCAAAATTTCCAGGAGAGTCAAGATAACACGGCTTTCATAACCCGTTGGAATGTGGCTGGGCTGTTTTTCAAACCCATGGGTTGGCGTCGGAACTGGAATAAACCAAGATGACATCTCCAGGCGGTGTAATGGCGAGAGTCTGGGTGGAGAGCCACCTGGTATAAACCACTTTGGAGGTCAAGCGTGGAGAAGAATACCGGATTAGTTGATCCAAGGCTTTCCAATGCATCTTCTGTAGTAGGGATGGGGTGAGCACACAGTGTAGTACATTCATTCAATTTTCTATAGTCCACCACGAACCGATAACTATTGCCAGTCTTCTTTGCTACGAGCAGACATGGTGCTGCCCAGGGGCTTACAGACTCTTCAATAATCCCCTTGTCAAGCACCTTGACCATGTCTTCCAGCACTTCTTTCTGTTTTGGACCTATCTTATAGGTTCGTTGGCGTATAGGCCTTTGGTTGGGGTCTATCGCAATGCGGTGTTGAATGAGGTCACAGAAGCCAAGACAATCAATGGGAGAAACAAACACATCCTTATGTTCATCGACCAGTTCTTTAACTTTCTGAATTTGTTCGGAGTTCAGGGCATCAGACCCAAAGTGCACATGTTCAGAGGGTCTGAAAGACTTCACAGGTTCTGGGTTTTCTGGATCAGTGGTATCAGTGTTGTCATTTGGCTTGGAGTTCACAGCGAACAAACCATCTTTGGCTTTATCTTCGAGTTCATTCCCACTAGCTTCCACGTCCATGAAATCTGCTACAACCATCCATAAAAGAAAAACACAAAGGTTCAGTCCCCAATTCATCTTGGCCGGTAAAACAGCTAACGTTGTCCATTGCATTGAGGGTGATAGCTCGTGGTATAAGTTTTCGTCACATTGAGCAACTTGCACGTCTCCTTCACAACGTTAGAGAGGTAATTGCTTCCTCTGTCTGAGTGGAGATGTGTGGGGGTTCCGTGGCGGCAGATGATATCTCGTAGAAATGCATCAGCAACTGTAGGTGCTGTGATATTCTGAACTGGGATTAACTCCATATACTTCGTTAGATAGTCTATGAATACCAGCACATAGCGGTTGGATGTATCTTGACACACGGGAAGAGGACCCAAAATGGCTGTACTGACACGCTCGAAAGGGGTATTGGGGACCGGCATTGGCGTCAGTGGTGCTTTTGTCATTTTATGTGGGCGCTTCCTTTGCAGCCAGAGTTCACAAGACTGCACCCATCGCGTAATGTCACTGTTCATACTTGGCCAGAAGAACCGCAGTCTAGTCCTCTCAATCGTACGGGAGATTCCCATGTGGCCTCCAGACAATGGAGCATCGTGTGTGGCGCGTAACACAGTAGAAACCAGCTGGGTGGGAACAGTAACTTGAACATGGACTCTACTTCCCTTCCTGCGATGATTTTGTCTGATCCAGATGTGGAACAAGATGCCTTCTCACATGAAGTAGTTTGGAAGAACAATGAGCACATCTCGTCTGCGTTGAGGCTCAGTAGGAAGGGCGCCAGTAGTCAAATATGTGATAATGTCCTGGTATTGGGGATCCTCGCTTTGTGCACATGCCAACTGCTCCTTTGACCACAACGATGTAGTGGTCTGTGCTACTTCAGTAGCATTGCCTATACAAGTCTCTGACGGAGGTCTTAGTACACCAGCTGTTCGTTGGTTCCATCCTGTATCAACTGGGGCAATAACAGCGGTTTCAGTTAGAGCTGTCACATCAATGCCCCTAAAAGGTAAGACGTCCAGATAGGCATCGTCATTGTCCTCATCTGGGGACGGTGGAAATTGTCGGCGACTCACGCCATCAGCATTGGCATGGACCTTGCCGGGTCGGTATTGTATGTCAAAAGCATATGACTGGAGGATAGCAATTCATCGGGCAAACTTTCCAATCGGTTCTACCAAGTTGAACAGCCATTTCAAAGCAGCATGGTCTACCACAGCTCTGAACTGAGAGAAACGGACGTAGCTAAACACTCTTTTCCTGTTATACCGTACCGTCGTTCTGTTGAAGAAAGGGATCGTCCAACATAGGCAATCACTCTCTCGGTCCCGTTTTGGATTTGACAAAGGACTGCACCAACCGCAAATGAGCTGGCGTCGGTATACATGATGTAGGGAGCATCTGGGTGCGGGTGTGCCGGCAGTGGTGCCGACGTCAGGGCAGTCTACAGCGATTGGAAGGCTGATTCGCAAATGTCACTCCACTCGTAGGGAAGCCCTTTCTTGGTGAGCGCATACAGAGGGGTAGCAATGGCAGCATAGTTCGGGATAAATTTACGATAGTACCCCGATAATCCGAGAAATGCCCTCAAGTCCTTCAGGTTTGTCGGAGTTGGGTACTGTGAGACAGCTTCAACTTTAGCTGGATCTGGTGAAATTCCCTCTGGGTTAACAACATGTCCGAGGTAGCGTATTTCCTGTTTGGCAAAGGTGCATTTCTCTGGACGAAGTTTCAGTCCAGCCTGGCGCAGACGGTTGAAAACGGCAGACAGGTGAGACAAATGATCCTCAAATGTGCGACTAAAGATGATCACATCGTCAAGATAGACGAGGCAAAATTTCCAGGAGAGTCCAGATAACACGGCTTCCATAACCCGTTGGAATGTGGCTGGGCTGTTTTTCAAACCCATGGGTAGGCGTCGGAACTGGAATAAACCAAGATGACATATCCAGGCGGTGTAATGGCGAGTGTCTGGGTGGAGAGCCACCTGGTATAAACCACTTTGGAGGTCAAGCGTGGAGAAGAATACCGGATTAGTTGATCCAAGGCTTTCCAATGCATCTTCTGTAGTAGGGATGGGGTGAGCACACAGTGTAGTACATTCATTCAATTTTCTATAGTCCATCACGAACCGATAACTATTGCCAGTCTTCTTTGCTACGAGCAGGCATGGTGCTGCCCAGGGGCTTACAGACTCTTCAATAATCCCCTTGTCAAGCATGTCCTTGACCATGTCTTCCAGCACTTCTTTCTGTTTTGGTCCTAGCTTATAGGTTCGTTGGCGTATAGGCGTTTGGTTGGGGTCTATCGCAATGCGGTGTTGAATGAGGTCACAGAAGCCAAGACAATCAATGGGAGAAACAAACACATCCTTATGTTCATCAACCAGTTCTTTAACTTTCTGAATTTGCTCGGAGTTCAGGGCATCAGACCCAAAGTGCACATGTTCAGAGGGTCTGAAAGACTTCACAGGTTCTGGGTTTTCTGGATCAGTGGTATCAGTGTTGTCATTTGGCTTGGAGTTCACAGCGAACAAACCATCTTTGGCTTTATCTTCGAGTTCATTCCCACTAGCTTCCACGTCCATGAAATCGGCTACAACCATCCATAAAAGAAAAACACAATTGTTCAGTCCCCAATTCATCTTGGCCGGTAAAACAGCTAACTTTGTCCATTGCATTGAGGGTGATAGCTCGTGGTATAAGTTTTCGTCACATTGAGCAACTTGCACGTCTCCTTCACAACGTTAGAGAGGTAATTGCTTCCTCTGTCTGAGTGGAGATGTGTGGGGGTTCCGTGGCGGCAGATGATATCTCGTAGAAATGCATCAGCATCTGTAGGTGCTGTGATATTCTGAACTGGGATCAACTCCATATACTTCGTTAGATAGTCTATGAATACCAGCACATAGCGGTTGGATGTATCTTGACACACGGGAAGAGGACCCAAAATGTACTGACACGCTCGAAAGGGGTATTGGGGACCGGCATTGGCGTCAGTGGTGCTTTTGTCACTTTATGTGGGCGCTTCCTTTGCAGGCAGAGTTCACAAGACTGCACCCATCGCGTAATGTCACTGTTCATACTTGTCCAGAAGAACCGCAGTCTAGTCTTCTCAATCGTACGGGAGATTCCCATGTGGCCTCCAGACAATGGAGCATCGTGTGTGGCGCGTAACACAGTAGAAACCAGCTGGGTGGGATCAGTAACTTGAACATGGACTCTACTTCCCTTCCTGCGATGATTTTGTCTGATCCAGATGTGGAACAAGATGCCTTCTGACATGAAGTAGTTTGGATGAACAATGAGCACATCTCGTCTGCGTTGAGGCTCAGTAGGAAGGGCGCCAGTAGTCAAATATGTGATAATGTCCTGGTATTGGGGATCCTCGCTTTGTGCACATGCCAACTGCTCCTTTGACCACAACGATGTAGTGGTCTGTGCTACTTCAGTAGCATTGCCTATACAAGTCTCTGACGGAGGTCTTAGTACACCAGCTGTTCGTTGGATCCATCCTGTATCAACTGGGGCAATAACAGCGGTTTCAGTTAGAGCTGTCACATCAATGCCCCTAAAAGGTAAGACGTCCAGATAGGCATCGTCATTGTCCTCATCTGGGGACGGTGGAAATTGTCGGCGACTCACGCCATCAGCATTGGCATGGACCTTGCCGGGTCGGTATTGTATGTCAAAAGCATATGACTGGAGGATAGCAATTCATCGGGCAAACTTTCCAATCGGTTCTACCAAGTTGAACAGCCATTTCAAAGCAGCATGGTCTACCACAGCTCTGAACTGAGAGAAACGGACGTAGCTAAACACTCTTTTCCTGTTATACCGTACCGTCGTTCTGTTGAAGGGATCGTCCAACATAGGCAATCACTCTCTCGGTCCCGTTTTGGATTTGACAAAGGACTGCACCAACCGCAAATGAGCTGGCGTCGGTATACATGATGTAGGGAGCATCTGGCTGCGGGTATGCCGGCAGTGGTGCCGACGTCAGGGCAGTCTACAGCGATTGGAAGGCTGATTCGCAAATGTCACTCCACTCGTAGGGAAGCCCTTTCTTGGTGAGCGCATACAGAGCGGTAGCAATGGCAGCATAGTTCGGGATAAATTTACGATAGTACCCCGATAATCCGAGAAATGCCCTCAAGTCCTTCAGGTTTGTCGGAGTTGGGTACTGTGAGACAGCTTCAACTTTAGCTGGATCTGGTGAAATTCCCTCTGGGTTAACAACATGTCCGAGGTAGCGTATTTCCTGTTTGGCAAAGGTGCATTTCTCTGGACGAAGTTTCAGTCCAGCCTGGCGCAGACGGTTGAAAACGGCAGACAGGTGAGACAAATGATCCTCAAATGTGCGACTAAAGATGATCACATCGTCAAGATAGACGAGGCAAAATTTCCAGGAGAGTCCAGATAACACGGCTTCCATAACCCGTTGGAATGTGGCTGGGCTGTTTTTCAAACCCATGGGTAGGCGTCGGAACTGGAATAAACCAAGATGGCATATCCAGGCGGTGTAATGGCGAGTGTCTGGGTGGAGAGCCATCTGGTATAAACCACTTTGGAGGTCAAGCGTGGAGAAGAATACCGGATTAGTTGATCCAAGGCTTTCCAATGCATCTTCTGTAGTAGGGATGGGGTGAGCACACAGTGTAGTACATTCATTCAATTTTCTATAGTCCATCACGAACCGATAACTATTGCCAGTCTTCTTTGCTACGAGCAGGCATGGTGCTGCCCAGGGGCTTACAGACTCTTCAATAATCCCCTTGTCAAGCATGTCCTTGACCATGTCTTCCAGCACTTCTTTCTGTTTTGGTCCTAGCTTATAGGTTCGTTGGCGTATAGGCGTTTGGTTGGGGTCTATCGCAATGCGGTGTTGAATGAGGTCACAGAAGCCAAGACAATCAATGGGAGAAACAAACACATCCTTATGTTCATCAACCAGTTCTTTAACTTTCTGAATTTGCTCGGAGTTCAGGGCATCAGACCCAAAGTGCACATGTTCAGAGGGTCTGAAAGACTTCACAGGTTCTGGGTTTTCTGGATCAGTGGTATCAGTGTTGTCATTTGGCTTGGAGTTCACAGCGAACAAACCATCTTTGGCTTTATCTTCGAGTTCATTCCCACTAGCTTCCACGTCCATGAAATCGGCTACAACCATCCATAAAAGAAAAACACAAAGGTTCAGTCCCCAATTCATCTTGGCCGGTAAACCAGCTAACTTTGTCCATTGCATTGAGGGTGATAGCTCGTGGTATAAGTTTTCGTCACATTGAGCAACTTGCACGTCTCCTTCACAACGTTAGAGAGGTAATTGCTTCCTCTGTCTGAGTGGAGATGTGTGGGGGTTCCGTGGCGGCAGATGATATCTCGTAGAAATGCATCAGCATCTGTAGGTGCTGTGATATTCTGAACTGGGATCAACTCCATATACTTCGTTAGATAGTCTATGAATACCAGCACATAGCGGTTGGATGTATCTTGACACACGGGAAGAGGACCCAAAATGTCTGTACTGACACGCTCGAAAGGGGTATTGGGGACCGGCATTGGCGTCAGTGGTGCTTTTGTCACTTTATGTGGGCGCTTCCTTTGCAGGCAGAGTTCACAAGACTGCACCCATCGCGTAATGTCACTGTTCATACTTGTCCAGAAGAACCGCAGTCTAGTCTTCTCAATCGTACGGGAGATTCCCATGTGGCCTCCAGACAATGGAGCATCGTGTGTGGCGCGTAACACAGTAGAAACCAGCTGGGTGGGAACAGTAACTTGAACATGGACTCTACTTCCCTTCCTGCGATGATTTTGTCTGATCCAGATGTGGAACAAGATGCCTTCTGACATGAAGTAGTTTGGAAGAACAATGAGCACATCTCGTCTGCGTTGAGGCTCAGTAGGAAGGGCGCCAGTAGTCAAATATGTGATAATGTCCTGGTATTGGGGATCCTCGCTTTGTGCACATGCCAACTGCTCCTTTGACCACAACGATGTAGTGGTCTGTGCTACTTCAGTAGCATTGCCTATACAAGTCTCTGACGGAGGTCTTAGTACACCAGCTGTTCGTTGGTTCCATCCTGTACCAACTGGGGCAATAACAGGGGTTTCAGTTAGAGCTGTCACATCAATGCCCCTAAAAGGTAAGACGTCCAGATAGGCATCGTCATTGTCCTCATCTGGGGACGGTGGAAATTGTCGGCGACTCACGCCATCAGCATTGGCATGGACCTTGCCGGGTCGGTATGGTATGTCAAAAGCATATGACTGGAGGATAGCAATCCATCTGGCAAACTTTCCAATCGGTTCTACCAAGCTGAACAGCCATTTCAAAGCAGCATGGTCTACCACAGCTCTGAACTGAGAGAAACGGACGTAGCTAAACACTCTTTTCCTGTTATACCGTACCGTCGTTCTGTTGAAGAAAGGGATCGTCCAACATCCTCCTCGGGCTCGATATAAGTAAAGCAGTGGACCGGATCGTATAAGTAATAGACTATTGAAATGTGCAGCCTCTGTTCTTGCATATCCGTTAATGAAATTTTTTAATAAATGTCTCTTGGAAGAGAGTATGGCAGAAAACTGGAAATTGGCAAACGTAACCCCAATTCACAAAAAAGTAAGCAATTTACAATTTTATATGTAAAGCTCTGGACGAGGGTCATCACATCACTATATATAACTGTTGAAAATCCAGATACTGAAAATCCAATATATTGAAAACCTCTCTGCAAATTATCTCTACATGGGCTGAAACCTGGCTGGTAAAATTTAGTGCAGCCAAAACGAAAGAAATCTTATTTTCCCTGAAAAGAAACTCGGTCCGGGGTCCCAATCTCAACCTGGGAAATCTACCAATTTCTGAGGTTACCCAACATAAGCATCTAGGGTTAACATTCCATTCGTCGGGACGTTGGTCAGGCCACGTTCAATCGCTTGTCGACAAGATCTTTCCCATGATTAACTGCCTACGCAGCTTGAAATATCGACTCTCTCGCCGTTCTCTAGAAAAGCTTTACTCTTCGTTCATACTACCTATCTTTGATTATGCCGACGTTGTCTGGTGCAATTGCTACCAATATGAATCTGCCATTCTTGAAGATCTTCAATTAGATGCACTACGGTCTATATCTGGATGCATTCGTGGTACAAGCCATGCTCTCCTGTACGAAGAAACAGGCTTCATACCGCTATATAAACGTAGAAATAGACACAAATTATGTTTATTCTATAAAATGGTCAATGGAAGCACGCCAGCTTATCTCTCTTCTCTAGCTCCCGTCCCAAACTCATCTATATCAAGTTATATATTGCGTAATACAGATAATATCACACCTCCTTATGCACGAACTGAATTATATAAAAACTCGTTCCTTCCTTTTGTCATCCGTATGTGGAATAATCTAGATGTCGCTATTCGAGATTCTGTTAGTTACTCTTCTTTCCGTCGAAATCTCTCCAGAAACGATAAAATTGTTCCTCCTTATTACTATATTGGTGACAGGAAAGTCCAGATCATCCATTCACGTTTACGACTTGGATGCAGTTCACTTAATTCTCATATGTACTCACGACATCTCCGCGAATCCCCAGCTTGTACATGTGGGCATCCGAATGAAACTCCAGAACATTTCTTCCTTTTCTGTCTTGTATATGCTGCAATTAGAAACATAATAACCCAACTGCCAAACCACGACATTGACACTCTTTTATTCGGAAATCCATTATTGATATCTGCTGAAAACGGAAACATTTTTACTTGTGTTCACATGTTCATTGTACAGTCCAAAAGATTTCATGAATAATTTGAACTGCACCCAGGTCTATCAAATACATCATAGTTTCTGCTTGCAGTTATCTTATCGTATCGTATTTATCTTATCTTATTTATCTCATTTCGGTTTATTGTCACTGATATGTATTCAAATCAAATGAACTCATATATATACACACGGTAATATCTGCATTCATTTTATGGTATATGTATTAGTTCATTATGTGTACAATACGATATACAACTGCTTGCATAAATCTTGCTCCGCTGCGTATATCGCAGTATGCCAATTAATTAATTATTTATTAAGATATGTATGCATGCACGTCTGGTGCAAATACTGATGCACAGTACGCCCTTTATATTAATCATCAGATTTATGTATTCACTTAATCTTATATACATCTATATCTAATTTGACCTATATACTATATATCCGCCAATGTATATTACGTTTTTTTCAAAGTGTTTGGGAAAGGCGTTAATATAGGCAATGCGCCTGTCCGCCGACCCCAGTTTTCTTTTGAAATAAATATACAGTTTAAATCACACATTAAACATTTACAGACTGTCCTTTCAACCCTGATTACCTCAGCCGACCTTGACCTACGCAGAGGTCGTGACGTCAGCCGGGATTCCCTTTCAGCGGAGAAACCCATCGATAATAGGCCGTAGCAATATAATTATACAATGCTGTTTAAGGTTTCGTATAGGGTTCGGCTGATACTGTAACATGAACAATTCTATAATATGAACTTGAAATATATGATCTATGAATTAACATAAACAATCGTCACATCGGTCATAAGTGGATTTGAGGTCGTCGTTGATTGCATTGCCAGAATGATCATGGCACAGACTTGATAGAGGTGTGAATGGGCGCATGGCGATAACCCAGAACAGCTTAGACCTCCAGCCGAGAATTTCTTGGTTAATTAAGGTGAAAAATAGTGTAATTAAATATGTATATTTTGTTATAGTAAAACATATATTAGGAAAGGGTATCCATTCATGTTTTGGTACAGTTTTTAAACTATTGAGATGTGAATAAGTTAAAAAAATCACCATAAAGTTAATTGCATTGATTATAAGAATATTCGCGGCAGTGATTTCATATTTATATCAAATACTTATAACAATGGTGATTGAATCGCACATAACGGTTGGATTCGCATATGTACAATACTTTTTTATTTTAATTTTACATTTTGATAAATGAACTATGAATGATTCCAAAGGGAAGCTCAAGCCAGAAACCACCTGACATTACATAATTTCATCTCATACTGGATTAACCAAGCTGGCAAGAGAGAAACAATTTCTCGCCCGAGTACGATCATCGGTTAAAGATTTCGTTTTTTTCGCAAAATTAAAGATTTAAATGTGGGATTTGAAAACCTGTCGGACAGAGAAAGACGTTTTATATTCATATTTTATATTAATGCAGTCATTTCACATATAGTATCATACACGGTGAGGAGCGTTGTTTGATTCTTCAGCAACCAAGTCACGTGACCTGAATTATACAGGCCTTTTGAAACACATCTTCGCATCGTCAAGGTTTCCTTTTTAGACAAAGACGAGACCTTGATCATCTTGCCAAGCAAACCGCGTTCAGCCCACTTTCAGTGCTTTCCATACTGCAATTACCAGGCTTGTGGGATATTTGATGGTGAATGAATACGTGTATTTTCATCAGATTATGAAAAATAATCAATATCATTATTTTCTTTGAATCATTTCTTTTATATATATATTTTCCCTTTGCATTTATTAATTTTCATAATTTATTCAAAATATACGTATTCATCTACCGTCAAATATCCCACAAGCCAGGCAACTGTGGGGTTTTGCACTTATAGACTCCCACTTAGGGAGCCGCACAGAAGAAACTCCCACCCAGGGAGCTCCAGAAAAGATTAATTCACACAACCAAACAAACAAGCAAAAAAATAATGACAGGTGTGAAAAGTTTTACAAATAGCCCGCGCTATATATTAGTAATTAAGTGCTTTCGAAGAATCAAAAGCGCCGTATGACAATGTTATGTTCAATACAGCGCCATCTATCTGCACAAGGAAAATGGTGATCTTAGGACAAAAAGCCACGCGAACAGCGAAAATCTGACGAATTAATTATAAATCAACACAAAATTTAGCACGTACAAATGCCAAAAACGTTCACGAAAAATACTACACAAGAAATCTGGAATAATACCAGCTTTAAAATACAAAAATACTCAAAATAATAGACGAAATTGCAAGTGCAAATGACTCAATCTGACCATATCCGAGCTAGCTAAATAATATATAGCCCTCATGAGTATGAGGGCTATAGGTCGGCCCCAGTCACCTCCAGCGAGGGTTTTAGATAATTTTATTACGAATCACCCACCTCTGAAACTGCCGTACATCTAATCTCTATCCCCTCCTGCTCACTATTTTAAAATCTTGCGCACATATCGTCGTCTCGTGAGGGCTATATATTATTTAGCTAATCCGAGCCTGTGTCCCGTACAAAATATATGTAAATATGAAGTTATAATTATATGTATATATCGTTCACCATTATTCCTATGTATATATATATTTTTTTTCAATTTCTTTCAATATCCCCATCGTATCTATATAACCGCCAACTGAACTGAAACACGCTATAGTTTTACACAAGGCAAAGAAGAATGGAAAAGGAAGAAGTAAAAATGATCGAACTTATAGTCTGACTGAAGTGTTTATGATATAGAAACTCGAACGTGTATGCGGATCAGTCAGGCTGAACCTTGCCGTACTACTTTCGGCTATAATCCTCAATCGTTTTTTTTTTCAATCGCTTATATTTTCTCGATTAAAAAACCATTGAATCGCGATATCGCTTTTTATTCAAGAAAATTTTCTCGATTGAAAAACGATTGCCAACAGAAAAAAAACATTCGAACAGCGATTGCGAATGAATCGTTTATTTTGAAGAAAAAAAGCCATTCCCTCGCGCCTTGGAAAATCGCGACTTTGAGAAAATTCATTCGCGAACGATAATTGGAAACGGTGCCTTAGCTGCCACAACAGAACCATTTATATCTATTCATACATAATATGCTGCAATATTTCAGACGAAAATATGGGTCTAAACAATATTTGTTTACTTGTACGTGAGGCGTCTGGATACTGTTGCTACTATTCAGCCTGTACTGAATAATTATAAAAAATATTTCATAGTTTCATAAACACATGCGTATGAAGGTGATCTATTGGAGCGATATGCAAGACGTGGGAAAAATTGACGACTAAAAAGCAACCATTTGACTCTACGGGCAAGCATTTGTCGACACCTAACATTCAGACCCGAGAATACGGTGGATTTCGGACGTAGCCTTAGTATCTCAGCCGCGCTTTTATTGCAGCTGTTCATGTGGAGACAATAAAGTATCCCCATGGGCCCTAGGACCGGCTTAAGCGGAATTAGATACACTAGCTCGGGAGCTGTGATGACAGATCAGCTCAAACTACTCATCTGATCTTATTGGATGAGCATAGTGGACGTCTGATGGAGTAAACGCCTCAACATGGGTTAAAACTGTTAAATGCAGGAATACCCATGAAAACTAACCTGTAATGCCCGACGTCGTAGTGCTTAAATTTCCTACCAAAACAATAAACCTACATATATTAGTCGAGAGACGTGTACAGAGGGCGGGCCTCGGGAACTAACAATCCAACAGCAGAATCCTACACAGCCAGAAAAATGGGGATACTTATCACCCTAAAATGGTGATGACAGTATCACCCCAAAAAGGTGTTAGAGTTAGATACAAGCGTCTAGTCCGTCATTCATAATTCAGCCGTCGTCCATTAAAGAATATTCGCGTCCACAATCCAAAGACCTATTCCATATCCATATAACAGTATTAGCACCAAATTCAAAAAAGACAACCATAGTATACATAAACATAGGCTAGTTTCCTGCAAGAGAGAAGCGGTCAACAGTTTTCAATGATGCCGACAATGCATCATGATGTTCCAAAAATATAAAATCCGTATCGCTGATCAGTATTCTTAATCCATAATAATCGTTCTAAGTCGTTATCTAGAGAATGGTGTATCTCAGTCACGCTTTGATTGTGGCTGTTCATATGAGCACCATGAGGATCTTGAAGTACATGGGTTCATACGGCCCCTAGCCCCGGGTTAAGCGGAATTAAACACAAGTTACGAAATGTAACGCCATAGATCTTGCACGCTACGTTCGTATTTTGCTATCAGCATGCGATATGTATCGCCAAATTTGAGAAACTTTGAGTGGAGGCGCTTGGAGGAATAGCCCTGTTTTATAAGTTTCTGCAACAATGTTTTGTGACGTTGATTGAAATCGTCACAATTAACACAGGATCTAGAAAATGCTACTAGGCGAGATATGTATGCGCCATATGCAGGTCCCACTGGAATATTACTGTCCAGAAAGGGATAGTTTTAGGAAAAGCCATTACCCTTTTCCACCATCACCTTAAAAGTGTGATGGGCTGGGAATAGCCTGGGCCATCGCCTTAAAAGGGTGACGACATTGGCCATCACCCTTTTTCATCACCTTTAAAGGGTGATGAACAGGCATCATCACCAAAAAAAGGTAATGGGCCACCACCCTTTTTCTGGCTGTGTACCACATACAGGTAATAAATATCAGCGATTTGCAAGACGTGGGAGCAATTGACGTCTGGCGACTAAAAAGCAACCATATGAGTTTACAACACGGGGCTGGGGCCGTGTAAACATCGTGTAATACACAATATTCATGGTGTTCATATGAACAGTCACAGTATCACGTGTTCAGCTATCGACCAATCAGCGTTAGTGTGAGGAATTCAAGATGAATTAAGCATTACAGCAAAACGATTGGATAACACAGATAAAGCGCCTCTAGAGTCAATAGGTGAATACCAGGTGAGTTGAATCAGCGGGGGGACAAGGGGAGTAAGAGACGCAGTGACACGAACGGGTATATGGGCGTGAGGGATAGAGATCTCGGACGCGATCGTTATCAAACACCAATAGTTTACACATTCATCAAAGCGAAACTGAATGTATGCGTAATGAAGGATAATCACATAATATAGACGTCTAAGCCTTTGGCCCATCTCCCTGAAGCACCATTTGTATAGTACAATACAGTTGTCTTCGCCCCGAGGACACGTCTGTTGTTCATTTATTAACATTGTCTAAAGAAATATGTAGATACGCTAGACACGCACATAATAGTTCAGGGCACCTACGCACCGTAATATGAAGGCAGCCGGCGTTACAGCCCAAATGTATGTATTAATGCAAGTCGGTTATTACGCGTTATGTAAATAGTCACATGCGAGGCCTATAAAATACTCACCTCTCTTGTATTTTGTTAATTAATCAGGAACAATTTTTACCAGCTGCGCCGTGGTCTGCATCTTCTTTTATTGCCTTGAAGGAACTTACAAAATCCAGAAGTCAAACAGATTAATTTTATATGTATATAAGCGAATGTGACATCGAATATGGAAGTCTTTTTGGTCAGTATTCTGTATTTTACCACTTATGCCATCATCAGGATTAGCTGGCATATAGATTATAGTTGCATTTATTAATTCTTGTCTGAACCTGCCTTTATTCTGATCTACCGGCATATATAGTCAAACGGACTTGGTCTCTCACCCAGTCCAGCACCCCTGCATGGTTGATATCCAGGTTAGAAAAGCATCTTACCTTTACTTGTTAAAAAGATATCAAGTTGACAATTCGTGAGGTGATGAGACGTTGTGTTATACTGCTTGACGACATCATCCATGTGCAGATGGGGATGGGGGGGGGGGAGATGTCATCAATATGCTGTTCGTCAAGTTTATTATTCGAATGATGATACTTGCGACCTCTATTCAGACATTTAACAGCTGGCTGGAGTCAGGAAATGCTTGGATTTGTACAGATAATCCAGTAAGACACACACAGTCAGATACGGATTGAATTTCTTTCTCTAGGGGCCCAGGTGTTCATGTGACCAAGGCTTGGCCGAGATGATTTATGGAGAGAACGATATAGAATTCGAACCAGATTTCACGAGCATGAACGATAATAATTTTCACTAAAACCGACACCTTCAAAACACACATATTACCATGTTAACACATTTTCCGTTGATTGTACTATTGATATAAAATGATTTTCGATGAGAACGACAAAATGTTGACAAGGAAAATCAGCAATCTGACATTGAGATTAAGCGATTACGTCCCTTCAGTGAGCGTCGGAGCAAGGCAACCATGCCCAAGAAAGAGGGACACGGCACATGCCTCTGTCTCAATCTTGGCTGGCTGTGAGCATAGAAATGCATAGGGATGTCGATAAACATTATTTCGCACGGATAAGAACGACTGAACGTAAGAGCGTAAATCAGAAAAAATATCTTCAATGTATCTGCTTCTCATAATATATTTTTGGGGTTTTAATGAGATGGGAAATTTCTTGAAGGTTCAGTTTAAAATTTGCCGTATATTCACCAGATGTCCAATGTTATAGAATAGGCGTTACTGGAAATTTGAGTGAATAGGTGTTAAATACGCAAAATTTTCTACCATTGATGGAGTTAGTCGAAGAATCTCCCAAGTCTGGTAGAAGTATAAAAGTTACTCAGTATTTTAGTCTTTATTTTTCACGAACAATCATGCCAAATTTCTTCAAAATCGGTTTACAGTTGAGCAAAATATGAACCAAATCCGTCTTTCCGTGCGACCGAATGTAAGCCTACTGTATATTTCGACATTTAGTATAAACCTTTCTTTTACATTTGTGTGCTAGATGAAAATTTTTGCTGGGGTGGAACTCCGTCGATCCAGCGGGAGAGAGAGTTGGTGTCCTACGGGCCTGATTACTGAATAGCATACAGGTCTGGATACGGAATCGTATACCCTATAGTTCTTATTTGCCTGCTGTACGTTTCCTGGTGAAGACGACTGTCATGTTCTGTCAAGCTGTGTAAATTATTTTTAGTGATTTTGCCAACTGGGCATCGATCTCTTCTATTTACACGAGCCTCTCGCGATTATAACAAAATATTGTCAGGAAAACATCTGCGACACGTTAAATATGAGCTTGAAGGTAACACAATAACCGACAGATCTCCACACTAACCCGCTTTTTTGAAATTGCGCAGCAATATTTTCGCATGACTGCCTGTATTTCAATCAGACAATACACTACACCGAACAATCAGAATGTTTGATCAGATGGATAGCGGTAAAATTCCCAATTTGATTAAGTTATTATTTGACAAGTATCGACATTGTTAATAGGAATATTTGAAATCGAGATATGTGCAGTAACATCAGGTAGTGGAAACTCTTCAAAATAGATGGCCGCTTCACAATGGATGTCCTCATATGTATGGGATGACAGCTGAATTTAGAGTTACAGCGTCTGTATGCACATGCTATGGAAGCAAATCAAGAACCAAACAAATTAAACACTAGCTCGTAGAATAATTGAAAGATTATAGATACAATTACTACTAATATATACTGGTATTGCTTCTTTCTCCAAATAAGTCCGTCGTGTTTTTTTCACGAATTACTGTAGAATTATACATACTTTAAAACCACCTGTTATTGTTTAATTTAATAAATGTGACAATAAAAATGGGGATGGAAAAAGACGCCGGCGTACTGACAAGAGTTCATATGACACCACAGACAAATATACTGACTGCCTTTTTAAAAAAAAAAAACGTCACAAGAATCAAAACTGACCCCTGTGATGATTTGTATCCCAGCCACGGCTCTGTTGTAGTCGTTCATGTGAACATCTGAAATGACATGACCACACGGCCCCTAGCACCGGCTTGAGCGATAGTAGACACAAACATTTACGGGCGATGATGTAATAGCCATATCAAGGCATCTGATGAAAAGTGATGAAGTATGTGACCCTTAGATGAAAGAAACGGCCCAAACATGGAAAATATTAATAGAATACCAATTTTTATTCACATTGCAAGTACGTGAGGCCCGACGCAGACCAAGCGGTTCATTTTCCACCATGTTAACAGCAGTCACAAACTACAATCACAGCGATTAGAGAAGGCAAGCAAATATCCAACAGCAACGAGGTAATAGCCCTATCTAGTCATCCAATGATAAATGATGAGGTATGTGACTAGACATCCCACAGCTACAACACCAACCGAACGCGTATGACCATGATTACTCCTTTAATGTACGAGTTTGAGAAACTTGACTTTGTTTGATAACAAACAACCAGGTGGATTTTTTTAACAATATGTGTTCAATAACATGGTATAACATGCCGTCATTTAACTTCATGCATTTTGTCAACTACTACAACCAATAATCATAGAAATAAAGGGATTTGCTTTAGTTTTTCCATTCAGTGTGCTCTCTTCTGGCTTATTTTCTCTCTCCGAGTGGGCCGATATATTGTGACGTAATGCCCAGGTATTCCCCAACTCGTGTCAGCCAGCATCCTCCCCACAGCGCATGCTCCATTTCACAGGTTCATTAACATCCCTGCCTCTACTAGCTGAAGTTGACCTTTACTACGTTGCTATGACGTATAGGGGAAAACCCACGTACGCACGCTTCAGTTTGAATCCGGCCGAACAACTCCTTAAGTTCTGCACATGAGCTAAGTACTTTGAATGTACTCTGTCAGATAAACAGGGAAAATAATCTCCAGATAATTCTTTTTAACGCTAGATCAACAGAGGTATTATGCAGACTTGAAAAGTAATCGAATGTTCGGCAAACATCTATTTTACTATATATGATGTCACTTCCGGCGATGTGCGCGCGGCGGGGAATCCTGTCAAAAAATCTGAACCGTACATATTCTTGTCCGCAATCTAACCAGCAATAATCACGTATATTAATATATCCACCGACTCAAAAACTGACAAATGTCTGTGCAAAATTTCAGCTATATAGCGACGATCAAACAAAATTCTGAGTATTCAAGTCAATAACTTTGTAATCCAACACATTAAAACATATACACATTAAAACTAATGCAACAAACCGATTTCTCTCATATAACCTCTCATATGGAATACACCTTGGGACTGACTCTTTTTTTAGTAAGTGTTCGTCAGTTAATCGTGTATGGCCGATTCTACATTGCCTGATCATGGCTTGATCGAAACATTTCTGGCTGTTCAGATGAGTATAGCCTACAGTTTTTTGAACTCATGAAGTTTGTTATTATTCGCAGCATCCCATAAAGATTGAAACAGCTTTCTCACATAAGTACAGGTAGAGGGTCTGAAAACGCTATATGGGATTCCAACAGGATCAACCTCATTATCTAGGGCTGCCTCTCGTCACAGAATTGCAGTTGGAAGTATTGACAACAAAAATCGTTTTCTGGAATACATGGAAGCGCGGTCTTTCTTACAGCCATGACGAGTTCATGGCCAGCTATGACATTAATAACAGGCTTCCACGGGATTAATCAGCTAGATCTGCAATTGAAACCTTACGTTAGAATGCCTGTCAAACCGAAGAACGGGACGCAATGATTGTTGAAAAGGCACACATCACCAGTTCTCCAATATGGAGAGGGAGAGAGTAGTATTTACTCTGGCATTTTCACAGTGAAATCAATACGCTCTGATATTGACTAAATAAATGGCACTAGATTGTCCATTGTCATCGCACAATGGCAGCACATGCTCGATAGTTATGTGCGGACGCGGAAAGTGGAGTGACTGAAAACACAAAACATATAGATTTTCTTTTTTATCTCACCGCGCATTTAATCTATCCAGACGCGTGTAGCTGCATGAACTGCCGATGCGTTGTTCAGAGGCGAGATTTTTCAAATTTTCGTACAGATACAATATTGGACACGCCTGTTAGTTTCTATCATATCGCTTTATTTACATAATGCCCCAAAACGGAAACATATACAAGTCTAGGGAATTAGCATTAAAATGCATAAAGTGGAGGCATGAGCTCTAAATTTGCTTGATGTATTTGTGATTCAGTTTCTGTTCCTGTGTTTCATTATCGTTCGGGTGTGTAATTTGTGCATGAATATTCAACAATTAATTTCCCTGGGTTGTTTTAATGAAAGTTCTTGTTGTATTTGGGGCGTTCGACCTTGTAATTTAATACACTCATCCTTGTCATCTTTTATCTCAAGCGAGGCATATGGGATACGAGTATGTTACACTGTATTAGAGCATGCATGTATTATTATTTCAAAAGTCATATATATGTCACTTCATTTAAATTTCGTAAATGTCCCAGCATTCTTTAAATGACAACAGGTCTCCTTTCTGTTTTCGCGTGCGTGCGTGCGAGTAGTACTGGACGTCTATTTAGAAGAAAGTTCCGCAATCTACTAACATGGTGACCTAGTTTTTTTACTCTTCATCAATCTGACTGTTATACTTATGAAAAACGTGCCTGAATTTCCTATTAATAATATCTGTGGGGAAGTTGTCTACGCTATATATTAACCGCATATTGGCATTTCACAGTGGGTACCAGATGTGCATCTCTTTTGTCAGACCTAGCACTTTTTTCTCCTATAAATACGAGTATATACAAAAATTATTAATAGACGACCACTCTTCGACAAGAAAGACGATTACAATTTTGACAATGCCAACTACCCCTTCATGGACAGAAATTATCACACACTGACCTCAAAGTACGCGTGTAAAGTGCCATCGTTGGCGCTATATTCCGTAACTTGTGTTTAGTCCCACTTAAGGGAGTATATATCACGTTCACTTTTAAAAGTGAGAATGCTTAAACTTTCAGTAATTACTTGTAAAGCTGAGATAAGACGAATCATGGAATAAAAACAGAGGGTCACCATACAGTTTGTAGAAATATTGCGTAATTTGTGTATGCATTCTGTATCATTGGATTGGCAGGGTAAAATATCATTGGACTATTAGGGAAAAGGAATCGTTTTCATGTTTAAAGCTCATTAGACTGATTTCCCAGGTCAAAGTTTCTTTAATTTACCATATAAAATGGAATTTATTTCATTTTTGCAAAATATGAAAACAAATGGGGAGTCAACATACTTTTTTTTTTTCGTAAATGGCAGCATTTTATCAGATAAACTGAGCATTATTGTCCTATCCAGAAGAGAATATGCGTGGGTAACTAGGGAGATTTGGTTTAATTACAAGGCATATAAGGGAAGTGGGAATAGGTGCCGACATACTGACAGAGCCACATGACTTCACAGTATAGTCTTCTGGTTAACCTATTCTAAAGTACATACGAAGAATCTAACGATTCGTGATATGTGTTGTATCTCAGCTCCGCTTTTATTGTGCCTGTTCATGTGGCAACTTGGATGATATGACCACACGGCCTCTAGCACCGGCATAAGCGGTATTAGATACAAATCTAGAGAGCTATGATGGAAATGCTCTGTTATGTCGCACTCAAGGTTATGTCAAGGTAATTGGGGTGGTAGTGGAAAAATAGTCTGTGAATCATCTACAGGGCATTCGTAACGCGGTCTTTTTCGCTGGAATTGAATTGTATGTATTTTGGGGTCACCAAAAGCATAATTTCTAGCCTAGGAAGCACTCTTCGCCGCCCGATCATTAAATATAACAAACCCATATTTTCGTCTGACATATTGCAGCATATTATGTATGAATAGATATAAATGGTGCTGTTGTAGCAGCTAACAATATTTGTTTGAATTACTAGTGTCTGGTCCGTCATTCATAATCCAGCCGTCGTCCATTAAAGAATATCCGCGTCCATAATCCAAAGACCTATTCCATATTAAATATAACTGTATTAGCACCAAACTCAAAAAGACAATCATAGTGTACATAAACATAGGCTAGTTTCCTGCAAGAGAGAAGCGGTCAACAGTTTTTAATGATGCCGACAAGATATCATGATGTTCCAAAAATATAAAATCCGTATCGCTGATCAGTATTCTTCATCCATAATAATCGTTATAATGTCGTCATCTAGAGAATGATGTATCTCAGTCACGCTTTGATTGTGCCTGTTCATATGAGTACCGTGAGGATCTTGAAGTAAATGGGTTCATACGGCCCTTAACACGGGGCTGGGGTCGTGTAAACATCGTGTAATACACGATATTCACGGCGTTCATATGAACAGTTACAGTATCACGTGTTCAGCTATCAACCAATCAGCGTTAGTGTGAGAAATTCGAGATGAACCAAGCATTACAGCAAAACCATTGGATAACACAGATAAAGCGCCTCTAGCGGTCAATAGGTGAATACCAGTTGAGTTGAATCAGCGGGGGGACGAGGGGAGTAAGAGACGTATAGTAACACGAACGGGAATATGAGCGTGAGGGATAGAGATCTCGGACGCGATCGTTATCAAACACCGATAGTTTACACATTCATCAATGCGAAACTGAATGTAGGCGTAATGAAAGATAATCACATAATATAGACGTCTAAGCCTTTAACCCATCTCCCTGAAGCACCATTTGTATAGTACATTACAGTTTTCTTCGCCCCGAGGATACGTCTGTTGTTCATTTATTAACATCGTCTAAAGAAATATGTAGATGACGCTAGACACGCACATAATAGTTCAGGGCACCTACGCACACGTCTGTAATATGGAGGCCGCCGACGCAACAGCCCAAATGTATGTATTAATGCAAGTGGGTTAACGCGTTATGTAAATAGTTACATGCGGGGCCTATAAAATTCTCACCTCTATTTTGTTAATTAACCAGCAACCATTTTTTCCAATTGCGTCATGGTCTGTATGTTATCTTATTGCCTTGCAGGAACTTACAAAATCCAGAAGTCAAACAGATTAATTTTATATATATAAGAGCGAATGTGACATCGAATATGGAAGTTTTTTGATCAGTATTCTGTATTTTACCACTTATGCCATCATCAGGAGTAGCTGGCATATAGATTATAGTTGCATTCATTAATTTGCCTGAGCCTGCCTTTATTCTGATCTACCGGCATATATAATCAAACAGACTTGGTCTCTCACCCAGTCCAGCACCCCTGCATGGTTGATATCCAGGTTAGAAAAGCATCTTACCTTTACTTGTTAAAAAGATATCAAGTTGACTATTCGTGAGGTGATGAGACGTTGTGTTATGCTGCTTGACGACATCATCCATGTGCAGATGGGGATGGGGGGAAGATGTCATCAATATGCTGTTCGTCAAGTTTATTCTTCGAATGATGATACTTGCGACCTCTATTCAGACATTTATCAGCTGGCTGGAGTCAGGAAATGCTTGGATTTGTACAGATAATCCAGTAAGACACACACACTCAGATACGGATTGAATTTCTTTCTCTTGGGGCCCAGGTGTTCATGTGACCAAGGTTTGGCCGAGATGAGTTACGGAGAGAACGATATAGAATTCGAATCAGATTGCACGAGCATGAACGATAATAATTTTCACTAAATTCGACACCTTCAAAACACACATATTACCATGTTAACACATTTTCCGTTGATTGTAGTATTGATATAAAATGATTTTTGCTGAGATCGGCAAAATGTTGACAAGGAAAACCAACAATCTGACATTGAGATTCAGAGATTACGTCCCTTCAGTGAGCGTCGAAGCAAGGCAATCATGCCCAAAGAAAGAGGGACACGGCACATGCCTCTGTCTCAATCTTGGCTGGCTGTGAGCATAGAAATGCATAGGGATGTCGAGTATACGTTGTTATTTCGCACGGATAAAAACGACTGATTATATTGATCTAAATCAGAGAAATATCTTCAATGTATCCGCTTCTCATAATATATTTTTGGGGGTTTTAATGAGATGGGAAATTTCTTGAAGGTTCAGTTTAAAATTTGCCGTATATTCACCAGATGTCCAATGTTATAGAATAGGCGTTACTGGAAATTTGAGTGAATAGGTGTTAAATACGCAAAATTTTCTACCATTGATGGAGTTAGTAGAAGAATATCCCAAGTCTGGTAGAAGTATAAAAGTTACTCAGTATTTTAGTCTTTATTTTTCACGAACAATCCTGCCAAATTTCTTCAAAATCGGTTTACAGTTGAGCAAAATATGAACCAAACCCGTCTTTCCGTGCGACCGAATGTAAGCCTACTGTATATTTCGACATTTAGTATAAACCTTTCTTTTACATTTGTGTGCTAGATGAAAATTTTTGCTGGGGCGGAACTCCGTCGATCCAATGGGAGAGAGAGTTGGTGTCCTACGGGCCTGATTACTGAATAGCATACAGGTCTGGATACGGAATCGTATACCCTATAGTTCTTATTTGCCTGCTGTACGTTTTCTGGTGAAGACCACGACGACTGTCATGTTCTGTGAAGCTGTGTAAATTATTTTGAGTGATTTTGCCAACTGGGCATCGATCTCTTCTATTTACACGAGCCTCTCGCGATTATAACAAAATGTTGTCAGGAAAACATCTGCGACACGTTAAATATGAGCTTGAAGGTAACACAATAACCGACAGATCTCAACACTAACCCGCTTTTTGAAATTGCGCAGCAATATTTTCGCATGACTGCCTGTATTTCAATCAGACAATACACTACACCGAACAATCAGAATGTTTGATCAGAAGGATAGCGGTAAAATTCCCAATTTGATTAAGTTATTATTTGACAAGTATCGACATTGTTAATAGGAATATTTGAAATCGAGATATGTGCAGTAACATCAGGTAGTGGAAACTCTTCAAAATAGATGGCCGCTTCACAATGGATGTCCTCATATGTATGGGATGACAGCTGAATTTAGAGTTACAGCGTCTGTATGCACAAATTAAACACTAGCTCGTAGAATAATTGAAAGATTATAGATACAATTACTACTAATATATACTGGTATTGCTTCTTTCTCAAAGAAGTTCGTCGTGTTTTTTTCACGAATTACTGTAGAATTATACATACTTTAAAACCACCTGTTATTGTTTAATTTAATAAATGTGACAATAAAAATGGGAATGGAAAAAGACGCCGGCGTACTGACAAGAGTTCATATGACACCACAGACAAATATACTGACTGCCTTTTTAAAAAAAAAAACTTCACAAGAATCAAAACTGACCCCTGTGATGATTTGTATCCCAGCCACGGCTCTGTTGTAGTCGTTCATGTGAACATCTGAAATGACATGACCACACGGCCCCTAGCACCGGCTTGAGCGATAGTAGACACAAACATTTACGGGCGATGATGTAATAGCCATATCAAGGCATCTGATGAAAAGTGATGAAGTATGTGACCCTTAGATGAAAGAAACGGCCTAAACATGGAAAATATTAATAGAATACCAGTTCTTATTCACATTGCAAGTACGTGAGGCCCGACGCCGACCAAGCGTTTCATTTTCCACCATGTTAACAGCAGTCACAAACTACAATCGCAGCGATTAGAGAAGGCAACGAGGTAATAGCCCTATCTAGTCATCCAATGATAAATGATGAGCTATGTGACTAGACATCCCACAACTACAACACCAACCGAACGCGTATGACCATGATTACTCCTTTAATGTACGAGTTTGAGAAACTTGACTTTGTTTGATAACAAACAACCAGGTGGATTTTTTTAACAATATGTGTTAACTTCATGCATTTTGTCAACTACTACAACCAATAATCATAGAAATAAAGGGATTTGCTTTAGTTTTTCCATTCAGTGTGCTCTCTTCTGGCCTATTTTCTCTCTCCGAGTGGGCCGGTATATTGTGACGTAATGCCCAGGTATTCCCCAACTCGTGTCAGCCAGCATCCTCCCCACAGCGCATGCTCCATTTCACAGGTTCATTAACATCCCTGCCTCTAATAGCTGAAGTTGACCTTTACTACGTTGCTATGACGTATAGGGAAAAACCCACGTACGCACGGTTCAGTTTGAATCCGGCCGAACAACTCCTTAAGTTCTGCACATGAGCTAAGTACTTTGAATATACTCTGTCAGATAAACAGGGAAAATAATCTCCAGATAATTCTTTTTAACGCTAGATCAACAGAGGTATTATGCAGACTTGAAAAGTAATCGAATGTTCGGCAAACATCTAGTTTACTATATATGATGTCACTTCCGGCGATGTGCGCGCGGCCGGGAATCCTGTCAAAAAATCTGAACCGTACATATTCTTGTCAGCAATCTAACCAGCAATAATCACGTATGTTAATATATCCACCCACTCAAAAACTGACAAATGTCTGTGCAAAATTTCAGCTATATAGCGACGATCAAACAAAATTCTGAGTATTCAAGTCAATAACTTTGTAATCCAACACATACACATTAAAACTAATGCAACAAACCGATTTCTCTCATATAACCTCTCATATGGAATACACCTTGGGACTGACTCTTTTTTAGTCAGTTAATCGTGTATGGCCGATTCTACATTGCCTGATCATGGCTTGATCGAAACATTTCTGGCTGTTCAGATGAGTATAGCCTACAGTTTTTTGAACTCATGAAGTTTGTTATTATTCGCAGCATCCCATAAAGATTGAAACAGCTTCTCACATAAGTACAGGTAGAGGGTCTGAAAAGGCTATATGGGATTCCAACAGGATCAACCTCATTATCTAGGGCTGCCTCTCGTCACAGAATTGCAGTTGGAAGTATTGACAATAAAAATCGTTTTCTGGAATACATGGAAGCGCGGTCTTTCTTACAGCCATGACGGGTTCATGGTCAGCTATGACATTAATAACAGGCTTTCACGGGATTAATCAGCTAGATCTGCAATTGAAACCTTACGTTAGAATGCCTGTCAAACCGAAGAACGGAACGCAATGATTGTTGAAAAGGCACACATCACCAGTTCTCCAATATGGAGAGGGAGCTGCGTCTATCTGTAATATTTACTCTGGCATTTTCACAGTGAAATCAATACGCTCTGATATTGACTAAATAAATGGCACTAGATTGTCCATTGTCATCGCACAATGGCAGCACATGCTCGATAGTTATGTGCGGACGCGGAAAGTGGAGTGACTGAAAACACAAAACATATAGACTTTCTTTTTTATCTCACCGCGCATTTAATCTATCCAGACGCGTGTAGCTGCATGAACTGCCGATGCGTTGTTCAGACGCGAGATTTTTCAAATTTTCGTACGGA